>CM021100.1:851299575-851471682 GCA_007115665.2 Sequoiadendron giganteum | reverse complement strand
TCTCAAACATCCTGCTTATATATACATGAAATATAACTTAAAGTATAAGAAAGTAAATGTCCATATGTAAATGTCAACTTATACTTAAGTGTTTATTTCATGTATATAGTTTCCCTGATAGAGAAAGAAAAAATCTAGTTCTATGCAAAGCAGGCCATTTGGCACTCACCAAATGACTCATCACATTTGGTGCTCGCCAAAAGGCCTTCTTTAGGCATGTTAATTAACATGATTTGCTAAATTTTCTCATATTTTCGACTGTGCTCCCCCTCTCATTTGCACGTATTTCAATGCAAGTTTATAAAAAAACCATGATAGCATTAACCTCTATCTCAACTATCTAACTATATAATTTTTTTTTCATTTTGATTTAGTTAAGGTTTTGATCCATGGCTTCTATTGTAAATGCCTTCGTTTTTGGTCAAAAACCAACATGTGCTAGGTTTAGGATAGATTTTTACATGTCCATTGGAACATTAAACAAATTACATTTTTTGAAACTAGACTCCATTCTACACATGATGAAAAAAATATCAATTTTCGATTAGTTTGCAAAAAAATTAGGGGGGAGCATGCTCAAATTTCAGCTTTTCAGGATGTGTCCACTTTGAAAATTCATAAAATATTATATATTCATTAAAAAAATTATCTGAAAGAAGGAGGACAAACTACATGGTGTTAGCTAATTTCTCACCGTTGGGATTTTAAAATTCTAAAAAAAAGTTAACCAAAAAGGGGGGAGCCCTCAAGCACTATGCTATTTTTTTGATAAAAACAGGACCTGTTTTCAGCCCCCCCCCCTTTTTGAGACCCTTAATCTTCATTAATTTCAAAAAAAAATAGTAGCTTAGAAACTAGACTCGGAGCTCTTAAACTTTTGTTCTTGCCGCAACTTGAAATTTTGAGCATAACTATCTTCATTTTCTCGTGCAAATCAGATTTTCTCGATTTCAGGAAAAAAGTGGCATCTTAAGAGCCAAAATTATGTCATAGATTGGTGCACTTACCCCATTATAGATTTTTCCAAAGTTGGAAACTCTCAACATGATGTTATCTCTCACTAAAGGATTGAGTGCACTTAAAATAACAAAACAAAAAAATCATTTGTTTGCATTGACATTTCCATAGCATATCATTAAAAGCATCATCATACATCCATCCATACACCAATCATTATCATATTATATCATGAATTCATCATATTATTCATTTACAATATCCACTATCACAAACCATTCATGCATTCATTCATTATAATATTTTCCTCATGAAAAATTCCAAAATAAAGCATTTTCCACAATACCATCATCATTCATAATCTAGATCATACATTGAAACTTATCATAATAAATTCATTCTTCCATTCATACATAATCCATCCATATATGCATTCATCATAGAAATCATTCATAATAACGCCGTAATCCATACACCATCATAATTCATTTGCATTCATCCATCTAGGTCATATATGTGCATTAGAAAATACCAAGAATAAAGAAAAGTGCATTACATTCCATTGACGTAATAACATTCACATTGGGGCATAACATAAATTCATTTATACATTTGCATTCATCATACATCCATGCATTATCATTTATATCCATCATATCCAAAAGAAATTCATTCATTTATCATACATTTAGAATTCATAAATCATCTGCATCCATACATTAAATCATTCATATCTATGTATAAAATCATGTATTTGCATTCCATAATAAACCATTTTCGCATTCATTCATTCATCCATACCATTGATATATACATGTGAAAAATTACAAAAACACAATGCATCTCATATCATTTGCATAATCACGTCCATCTCATGTATCATCATAATAAATGTATCATTCATCAACATGTAGAAACACATAACATCATCATCGCATTGATGCATCCATACATAAAACATGGCATAATCATACAGAACATCACATAACATAAAACATCCATATCATAAATGCAACCATCATAAATATCCATAATAAAAGCATAAATGCAACATCATAGATAACCAATCATTGTTGCATATCATATATAACCTCAAAATATAATGTCAAAGTGTACAAATGATATCAAATGACAAGGGATACAACATAAAAAATGTGGCAGTATCATGTCTATGAAGTAGTATACAATATGTCAACCGCAACCTCGAGATCCTGTTGTGCTGCCTCTGGAGGTCGCAGGCCTCTCTAACCCTCCAAAACCTCCTACCCCTGATGGACCTACCCTGGGATCTCCGCCTAGTGGGCCCCCCAGAAGTGGCTACATGACACCCCTACTAGTGGTCCTTGACTATGTTCGCTCTGATCTCGACCAAGCATAGCTAACCCGTCTCTCTACAAGCACGACCTCATAATATCTACCTCGGTAATACTCTGCCTCCTTGGCGAACTCGTGAAGCTCCCTAACCAGATCCCTTGTGTCGGCTCTGTCAGCTGTTGTCTAGAGCCTATCGACTACATCCATTGCCTGCTCCCCCTACCGTTGGGTTACATCCCTCTCTACTATCAAGGTGAAAACCTGTGCCTACATCTGTACTATTTGAGCCTATGCCTGCATCTATGTTGGTGCCTATGTATGCAGCTATGCCAAGGCCTGGGCTAATCGTCCCTGCAAGGTTTTTACTTGTCCCTGGGCCTGTGCTAGCTATGCCTGCAGTGCTTGAACCTGCCCTTGCAATGTCTGGACCTGCACTTGTAATCCTACAATCTGTGTCTACTGCCTCTGGGAGGGCATGCACAATACAACTAACCGTTGTCCACTAGGTGTTGATCTCCTCCTCCTCGGTACTGCCCCAAAATATGGCACCTCTCTCCCACCCCCTCTACCTCCACCATCTCCCTCGTCATCACCACCATCATCGTCCTTCTCTACCTCCTCCTCCTCCTCCTCTCCTCCATCTCCCCTCCTCTGTACCACCTATCCTACCCTCCTCCCAACCTCCAAAATAGGTGCTCGCTCATTAGGACTTGAGATCCATGGGAACAAACATGTATAAAAGTACTCTGCATGTAATCCATTGTCATCTGTGTATCAATAATCTTTGGACAATACTGTTATAAAACTGGTTGTAAACTATAATACTTGGCACAAGTGTCATCATAATCTAATGCAACCCCTCACTCTAGAATGTCTTGTCTTCGATGGCCATAGTATGCCACTCCCTGCAGCATACCCTGCACTCTACCGAACTACCTATATACTCGACCTAAAAGAAATCTCTCAATAAGGTATGGAGTCCTGTCGATCAAGTATCTCATACTTAATACATATGGCATCTCTACATCATCCTCTGCCCTTACCTCGCAGTCAAGGTACAACTGCCATATCACTGTGTCCATGTCATCTAGGACCCTATGCTAATACTCTAACTTGCCCAACTTATGTTGGAAAAGTGGCCTTGTATATCCAAAAACATAGGGTCTCCCTGCTAGTCAAGCCCTCCCTGCCACTGGCCATGTGAATACTATATGCTCCTATGCCCAGAGCTATAACAATGTGCACCCTACTGTGAGACTGTTGGAACGAAGATATGCAACCTGATGTAGATCATGATATAAGTGTACGAGCATGCACGAACCCTAGACATATCTAGTCCATGAGCAATCATGCCCTCCAACACTCGACCCCAACCAACTGAAAATTCGTTCGACCTACGGTCAGGGCAGAGAAACCCACCAGTAAATTCTACTAAGACACATGGCAATGGTTGATGCATACCGATCAACTCCTACCAGGAAATCTCATATCTGCCTAATTGGTCATCATGAAAGATCTATCAAATGGAATCAGTCTACCCTTGCTCCTCATGGTCATATATCACTAGATCACCCATGACTGGTATCTGCAAAATCCAGTAAACATCCTCAGGGGTCACTGTAATCTCACTAGTTGCCAAATGGAAGGTGTTGTGGTCGCTATGCCACCGCTCTGCAAGTGCCATCAAAAGCCCCCTATAAATATGATATTGGGGCATGTCAATCAATGAAGTCAGTCTGCACTGGTCAATGATAGCTAAATCTATTGGGGTCAACTATGGGATCATGTCCCATGTCTGAGGAAAGAACTCTCGAACCTGTAACACTCCTAAGCCACCCTCCTATGATCAAATCAACATATCAGGTCAATACATCAATCAAATCAACCTATCAATCAATTAAATCAGCTCGCATGATATTTTGATCAAATCTTGAGGAGTGCTTATCCTATCATCAACTCTCATTTGTCATGAGATTGATCATCATCAATTAACCAATCTCTGACTCTCATTTGTCATGAGATCAATCAATCATCCTTATCTATCCTATTATCGATCCTCACCTATCATGAGGACGATCATCCACCTATCAACCAACACCATCATATCATCGACTGACGTGATCATCAACCATAAAAAACTAGGAGGAATCATTCAAAACCATCATTTTTGGCTCAATATGCTAAAACAGAGTTTTTATGTGCTAATCTACCAGATGCGCTAGAAAAGTTGCCATATGCACTATAAGTGTCTTTCTATGGCCAAAAAATAGACACCATGTGTCGGAACAGGGTCTTGATGCGCTATTTCCCACATGCGCTAAATGAACTTCCCTATGCACTATTTTAGCGCCTTTATGTGCTATTTCAACAACCTATTGCACTAAAGTGATGACTAGATGCACTAATCTATCTTAAGGCCTAAAATCCTACCCTATACATTGTTTCAGTCTCCCTATGTGTTGTATTAAGTGCCCTAGGCATTGCAGTTCTACTTCAATGCACTAAAATGTGTCTAAAAACATATTTTTAAAATGGAAAAAAATAGGAAAATTCAAATTCAAAATTGAAAAAAGGCAGTTCTAAGAGTACATATCAGAGGTCTGTAGGTGGCTGGACACTGATGGTGGCGGACTCGCTCGAATCTGTGGTTATGGCGCATACTCCTATCCATCTTGGCTCTCTTCAATCTCTCAATTTTCAAAATGTAAGGTTACAAATGAGCTTATTTTCACCCATTTTTACCTTATAAGGGGTTATTACAAGGGTATTTTGGTGGCATTTATTTAATTTTTCAAAATTGGCCTTTAATCAACTAATCACCAATGTGGCTAGACTATCATCATTTTTTTGGGAGATAAATCAGGTTACCATCATCAAATTCTAAGATCCTCTGAATATCATTGAAAAATCATTTAATCATCAAAATTTTAAAGAATTCAAAAATCATTAAAAAAAATAAAAAATCCCTGATTTATCTCCTGAGGGGGCATCCATTCAATCATCATTGCAAACTCAATGTCTGGGGCATGTCAAAATTTTTATCATCACGGTCTAACAATTTTTTCTTTGAAGCAATGAGTTTGTGCACATCACTTCAAAGAGGGGCAAAATGTATACACATGAAAATGGTCTGGAGCACAATTAATTAAATATTTGATATTTAATTAATAAATCCTAATTCTTCTACTTATATAAATAAATTTATAAATTTATTTATATGGTTCATTCCTTAATTCTTCTTTTTACAAAATCATTTTCCTTTTAAATTAATTAAATGCACAAATTAAATAATGTTATTTAGTTAATTTCCCTCCATTTAAATTCAAATTATCACATGTCTCCGTATTTCCCTAACTTCCTTCCACCTCATCCTCCACCTCATATGTCACACAATTTCATTTATTCCTAATTTTTAAATTTGGAATATTCACTCCAACCTCTCAACATCCTAACTTCCTTGGAGACATATGGCTCCTTTTGTTAATTGATGCTCTTGGACAATTGGAAGATTTTCCCTTCCAAATGGAGCAGCCTCCATGAATTCCTCTAACCTCTTTATGCTCAACCGTTGATATCTTAAGATCATGATCTTGACCGTCCATCTTTGCCACATCATCCCGGGCTTGAAAAAATCTATAAATAGAAGGCAATCCTATAGCTTTTCATGAAAGACTAGATCATAAACTTATGCTAGAGAAATTGAGAGCAATTAAGATTTTGTATTTTCATATGGCATAGTCATTATGACACTTACTTTGGATCACTTTAGTATTGCATTAGATTTCATTATTTTTCATAGCATTACATTAGAATTGCATCCTTATAACATCAATCATCTTAGCATCCTTTGAATATAGTAGCATTACATCATAGATCATTCAACATTTAAGCTTCAAAAATACAAAAATATAGTGATGTAGGCATGCAGTTTGCATTGCATAACATCTTCTCATTTCTTAGGTTGTCATCTTTGTAGATTCATGTGCAACACTTAACTAGATTTGAGAGCATGAATTCAAAGGTCCTTAAGACTAGAGAACCATGGAGTGATTTGAAAGGATAGTAGTAGCCATTTAGTTATGTTATTTCAATTCATTTTTTGTAGTACATCTCATGGATGTGTGTGTTTAGCATTACTAATTACTCCACCGACCACCTTTTAAATTACACACAACTAGCATTCATCAATGTTGTCTATGAGCTTCTCTATTAATTTTCCACCTCATTCTAGACTCCCTATTACATTCTTTTAAAGTTGTGAACATGTCTATACTATACAACAACCTCATAAACCTCTTCATCACTCAAGTATGGATAAATCATGATTACAGATACATATATTAACTAGCTACCTATGTTATTCATTCACACACCAAAAATGTAGGTTTCATGGTTTAGTTCTTTTTTTATTGTCAAGATTTTAGAATCTATGAATTTTCATTACATTGAAATAAAAATAATAGTATAACTTTGATCTCACATATTTTCATATTTTAAACACATTTCAAACCTTGCAAATTTGTGAAAGAGTATATCTATCAACAAAACTTAAAAATTTAGTTCTTGCAAGTTGACAACTTTAGTAAAACAAATTATGCACAGGTTCACTACTACATTATGTCTGTTGCAGAAGGACAAGTCAACGAACGATGTGAAGGAAGAGGCTGGTAACAAGGAGCTGCTTAACTTCCTTGTTGAAGATTGGGCTACCATAAAGCTCGTTAAACCATGTAGCGGGAAAAAAGATTAGTGTCTTGGGGTTACGGGTTTTTTGGTTATGACTGGATGATTAGCCTCTGTTTATTTTTATGCTATAGAATTTTCTAGTTTGTTTCTTCTCTATGACTGGTTGGACCCTTGGTGGTCTATGGCTAAGACTTTTTATATAATAGTTCTTGATGAACTCTGTTGGTAGCTTAGTTTTTTTTGGTTCTGGTTGTTTTTGATATGTTTTGCTGGGGGTGATGGTTAGGTTTTTTGACCTGTTGTTAATGTGTTGTTATTGCTAATCTGTTGTGAATGGCCTGTGTGGTCTTGTTTTAAGGGTCAACACCCTAGTTTTTCTACTTATTAATATAAAAAACTTTAGTAAAATTTATACAAATATTCATTAGAGATAATTCCCCCTTTCAGTAATTGCTAGATTTTATGTTTAGATATTTTCTAACATGTCAGTTGTGATAAAGCATCTCTTCCATTGTGTGAAATCCACGTCATATCCACTTATATTAACACATGAATAATTTTAATTTTAAATAATGAGGTGAAATTCATTAAAATATTCTTCATCACTTTCCAATTTATTCTTGTATATCTACGAACCTATCTAAAATTAATTTGTGTCACTTTAGGTACTATCATTCCTAACGTGAGTACTAGGAAGTTTAGAAAAACATAGAAAATGCCTTAATTTGTTTTTAGGCCACAACAAGTCTATTGATCCACAATCTCTAGTTTTGTACAATATTGTGGCAATTTCTACAAGTCATATATTGTGGTAAGATAATTACAATGATTAATATTTGCTAGTCTTTTAATTAGTCACTATCAACCATACTTTCAGTTATGTCGCAACTTTTCTATCATGGCAAAGTAATTACAACAATGATCTACTAATTATTTGTGACTTTAATATCAATGAATAAATACAATAAAAATTTAAACATATTAGAAACATTCTACAATAACAACCCTATAAATTTCCTACTCAACAAGACTAAACTTTACCGAGATCACTTCTTGATCATGCTTGACCATACGTTAACAAAAATAAATATCAAATCTTCATAATACACATGTATTGAAGTGATCATGATACCATTTGTGTAATATGTCAAACAAATAACAAACATTAACATAACAAATGCAAACTCATTTCATATATCAAATACAAACTAAAAAAACATATACATTATCATACCAACAATTTCATATGTATTTTATTTTATTTTTAAAAAAACTACACAAAAAATCTTATAAAAAAATAAAACAAAAAAATATTATATTTTAACTAAAATAATAACAAATCCACCACACAAATTAAAAAATGCAATGTATATTACTTCAATCCCATTTACATCAATTTTTTATATTACAAAACAAATTTTGTTTTATAGTGTTACTTGCACTAACTACTATGTTAGACATGTTCCTATTCTAAATTTCACCACAATTCCTCTGCTGCTTTTTTATTTTTCAACCATTCCCCTGCTTTTTTTTCTTTTTCAACCATTCCTCTATGCATTTTTGTCTTTTTTCAACCATTCCTCTATGCTTTGTCTTATTCGATTTTTAAAAATTTGATCGTTGCAATGAGCTGGCCTATCAAACGTTCGAATTATTTGTCCAGCTAAGCTTTTTGAGACGCGTGTCAAGGCTCGCCTTGTTGGGCTTTTATTTTCACGGTCTTTTGAAGTGTCCTCATTTCATTTTTCCTGTCTTCAGTATTTCTTTTTAATTCAGGGTTATTTTGGGCTTGGTTTCAATTAGATTGGAGAAGGCGTCAGGCACCTGCAAGAACGACAATGAAGATGCATGCGACAGAGAGTGGCTATGGCATTTTGCAGGTAGGCGATTGATACCACACCCATTTTGAATTCTTGCAGCTGTTTCCCTTTTAGTTTTTCCATTGCTGTTAAAAAAATAAATGTTTCCATTTATTCCTGGTTTGGTCATCACATTGGTTTGGGTTTTCACATGTATTTTTCTTGTTGGTTTTATTTGTTTTCTTATTTTCGGTTACTAGTAAGCAAATCTTGTTCTGTATATAAAAAAATACAGGGGATTTAAGGGTTCCATCTATATATATGACAATTTTTTGTTTCTAGGCTTGATTGTGCCCTTATTTCATACTGCTTACCAGAAAGATGATTTTTAGTGGATGTTAACCACTATAAATCCATTATCCCATTCTTCCTCATGAATAATTTCTAATACAATCCTCTCTTACTGCGCGTTCTTTCTGATTTTAAATCTTCTATTTCCCAAATGCTATTCACATACTTCATGCATATATAGGAGAGTGTGAAAGGTAACTAAGCTTTGCATCTCAGACATGCTAAGGAGTTATTACTTGACGCTTCTTGTTTGGTGTGTGTGGCATTGCCTCGGAAAGCGGTGGTATACAGTTGTTTCCCGTTTGTTGCCAAAATAATGGCTAGTATACTTTTTACGTATATGCTATCATTCATGTGATGATAATCAGGAATTTATCTTTCTTCTGCTACAATCAGTGCATTGAACAGGCCACTTTCTAGTTTGAAACTTCATTTACAATGATCTTTAATATTTCAAGAATATATTTTCCGTCCATAAAGAAATAATAATCTTTAATAAACATCGCCGTTTTTCTTTTCAACCTTTGTATTTGGCGTGTTCTTTCTGTTCTATCTTATTTTTGTAACTACCAAATGATTCTTCTCAAGAAGGCCTTTTGATCTGATCTAGCAATTCGTTAATTTTTTGGCATTTAGTAATTTGTGTTCTGTAAGATTAGCTGTGCTTTTAGTCCTAACCCCATGACTGGAGGAATTTAAATTTGAAGATGTGTACTTTTTGTACTACTTATCATCTCCAACAAGCAATGTATATCATACCATGTTGGATTCCATTAATTTTGATGTTGTTTAATCTTGGAAAGATCAGCTGTTTTTTATAAAAGAACGAGGACCAAAATTTATATGTTACGACAACTATAAAGTTAGATTATTTGTAGATACTGTAGTTCATGTTATACTAAATTTAGAAAATCAATCAAAACATAAATAGGCCACTAACTGATACTTATATTACTTATGTCTCTGGTGTTAATAAATACAATACATGAACATTTTTTTTTGAGGAATCCAAATATTTAGATGAGAACATATATCCATTCGATGCTTGAAAAAATAGTGTTATTGCTGCCTCCACTACTTTAGACTTCTTTATTCACTTTTAATTTGTGTTTCGAATCTACTCTTGGGACCCTTCTGCTTGTACCTGGTTTAATTGGTTACTAGTTCTGGTCCGATCCTACAATAAAATGATCCAGGTTTCTATGATTTTCCGTACTCTTTCTAAATGCATGTTGTGTTCCTCTCACTTGGGACAAACCTGGGACATACTTGGGCATAGCATCTTATGCCTTGTTCAAACTGTACTATCCCAAATGGAATATTTGATTTTGTCCTGGTTTAATTAAGTTCAACTCAATGAATTTCACCAATTAATCTCACTAATAAGAAATTAAGTTAGGATAAGATTTAGTCCAATTACGAGTAGTGGCAACAAACAACACAACTTTATAATCAATAGTTGAATAATCAACTTGTACTGGCAAATAATTAAGTATTTCTTTACCAGTCAGACCTCTGAACTGTAATATTTCTTGAAGCTAGTTGAAGGGATATTTAATTTAGACTGAAATTAATCAAATTGGTGATTTCTGTGTGAAATCACTCTTAAGGAATTATGTGTTTTTTGTCCTCTAATTTTAGTTCTAGAGGGTTTTTATCTTCAGGTTAATTGAATTGAAGTTCCATGCTCCGTAAGAAGTAAAATCAGATAGTAAAGTGTTTCTCAATGATGCTCCTTCTCCTTACTTGGTCTCTCTTAAATACTATTTTCCTTCTAATAGGCAATCCTTCACATGTCCCTTATATTATTAAAAATAAACTTTAATTATAATTTCAATTTATTATTACTTAATCCATTAAGAAATTGTAGGCATATGACCAAATTCCACACCTCCTTGTCGGATAGATCTTCATTATAAGGTTTAATGAGAAATGCATTTTCTAGCTACATTTTATAGTTGAGAGGATTATTGTCAACTATTTTGACGTTCTTGAGATATCTTGCCAACATAAGACCTTTGCTTCAATTACACAAATCCTTATATAAATGTGTTTTATGCTATTGTTGATGTTGTCTGCATATTCTTTTGTAGCATAAGTGAACATTACAATTTCAAAGTTGTTTTTGGTTAGTTGGAGCAATAAATTGTTGAATTTGGATATTTTTGTACATAACAAAGAGTTGAGTGTTCTTGAAGTTCTTCAATGAGGATTGCAAAGTCATAGTGGGATGGAGTAGCTAAAAATATCGTACAAATCAAGCCGTTATCCAAGTCTAACACAATTGTTTTGGTTTTTTGAGATTGTGGTAGAGAAGTATTATCTTTGTGATAATCTCATCAACACTCTTTCTTGTGTTGCTTATGCTCTATCCAAATTGTCACATTAATGTGTATGTCTGAACTTAACATTCATGCTAAGTGCTATGTATACATTTCTACACCCTATCATGCTCATAGGTCATGGATGTTGTCGTCATTAATAGTGACCTGGTATGTATCTTGTGTGGACATAGTTTACATTTGAAGAGGGGACATCACACGAACTTGGGTTGTATGTTAGCTGTACGTTGACTAAATGTGGGGTGAAGCCTTGTACCTAAGTGGCCAAAAAATATTGTGAGCTACACATTATGAAATTATGACTTGGTTGAGCTATCCTAGCAAGGCACATAATTTGGAGGCAACCCAAGTTTATAAGTTTTCATGACTTGTTCACTTCATTAGATGGTATATATAATGGCCTACTATTAAATTACCTTGAGCCTGACATGTTCCCAAATAACCTTTAGGATTATGATATCTTCTTATTTTCTCATCTTTCATGAAATGGCACACAAGGAAATTGCAAAAATATCTCAAGCCTCAACTTCAACTACCTTCTAGGGGGAATATAAGGTGAAGTTATACTACAATGTGCTCAAGTATTCACTTCTTATTTCTTTTCTTCACACATTCTACAACAAGTCTAGCTACCAATGTTAAAGAATACAACCCATTTTGTTCTAATTACTTGACCTTGAAACTCTTAATAAGATATATTAGAGTTTTTAACTAGGTCAAGGCTTTCTCGATCTTGCTAACAGTCTAAAATCCAATATAGATCTTGATATGTTAAAAAGGATTTCCTTGCAAGTAATTGAGAATAACTAGACACATAATCCTTATGAAATCAACAAGAAGAATACAATGCTCAAAACCAAACAAATGTGATGGAAAAACTAGGAATGAATGAAAACATTTTTGCTTGACGAAAGTGGAAAAGCTAAAACAACTAGAAGAAGTCCATATGATTGTGATACGAGATTCAAAATACTTGATAAAATAGCTATGTTCTCGACATTTTCTAGATAAGGACAATAGGAAATTTGTTTCTAGTATGGCAAGGAATGAGAAGTCTTTTTGGGGGATGGAAATAAAAAAACAAGGAAACTTTAAAAATGTAAGAAATTAATAATAAATATATACATATTCCAGCCTAAAAATAGAAATTAAGTTTTAATAGCGACGTAACATTCATATAATAAAAAAAATAGTAATAAGAATTCTACAAAATGGTATGGACTTCAATATTAAATGGTGTTTTCTTTAAAAAATCAATCTTTTGGAGATATAAAAAAAAGCTTGCTATTACATAATTATTTTTATCAAAATAACTTGAAAAATAAAACATTAAATTAAAAAATATATATATATCTTAATCTAAGCACTAACTTTTATATCATTATCTCTCTATTACATGAAATTCAAAACATTTTCATTGAATTAAAGGGCTGGCTTTGGCACAATGACAACTATAAGCGCAATGTGGAGTACCCATCTCAAATAATTAAGCAATAATAATTGACCAAAATGAGAATTTTTCGAGCATGTTTTTTTGTGATATATCAACGTTAACCCCAAATACCTAGTTAGGATTGGAAACTTGCACATAGTTTGTTCCAAGATCCTTTTTTTCTAAGTATGATTATTCACAAAGTAGAGATATCAAATCAAACGAGATAAAGAAGGTCAAAGTTGCAACTGAAATTGAGTTGAAAGCACCTAATTTCCTTTTTCAAATGTAATTTTTATCAATGGGTTTATGTGTTTATGTATTATCCAACACTTTGGATTACATATGATCGTATTTATTAATGAATTGAAATTCAAAATATAACATGATATTATGAATTTTAATTAATTAATAAATGTAGTCAAATGTGCATCCAGGTTGTTGGATAGACATTAAGTATATATGTTTAGCTTGAGTGTGGTGTGTGGGCCCATAAAAGAAGACTTAATATTTTCTATTTTTAATTGATGTTGGACAAAATTTTAAAATTTTCTTACTTTTTTGGAGGGTGGATGGCTGATCATCCTTGACATTTCCTTGTTTTCATCATGTTTTGGAGATGTTTTTTGGTTAGGCGATCGAGGGGACATTTTTGAGGTGTCCTTGTGTTCACAAATTGTCTTTAATACAAAAACACTTGGAAATAGGGTTGGGGATACATCTTCGATTTCCTTATAAAATAGTAGTACTATCCAACGATCTCTAATAGTTTGTTGAATGAATCTAAAATGTTGAAATCATCCTTTAGATCTTTTTAAATAACCAAAAAAGTGTTGTAAGAAATGGAAATGATAGAGTGAAGACAAGAAGCATTCCACATATTCATGGTATAGTAGTTCTTGAGACTGCTAACCTCCAAACCCTAAGAGATAAAATGGAAATGAAAGGATGAATACATCTAACCTCCAAACCCTAAGAGATAAAATGGAAATGAAAGGATAAATACATCTAAAATTAAGCCAAAAGATGTTGAAAAACAAATAATGCCAATGTGAGCATAAGACATACCTCTCTGTTGGTATTATCATCAATCGTCTTCATTATAAAAAATCAAACCCTTTAGCACAACTTTCTAAACCCTACAAATAAACATAAAGAAATCTAACCTTAATAAAATCAGTCATTAGAATTCCTAATTTATTAAAAGGTATCTATTAGTAATGTTTTGTGGTTAATTTTAAAAAATTTGTGCATACCATGGTTAAATTGATTTTTTTGGCATTTTATTATTTAATTATTTAATTATTCTTTGAATATCAACCATGTATGTGCCCATTAAGCCATGGTTCCATAGCTGTACCAATTACCTAAAGTACTCCTTTGGGTCTTGCCTCTCAAATCTATTCATCAACTTCCTGCAAAATTCCTTGCATGTGGTGATAAGGCTTTGCCCTTTAGTGATTGGCCCATGATATTACCACTCATGTACAACTCATTTCAGGTGAAGGATTGTAAACTTAATCTCTTCCTCCTTGTACATAGGGCTGAGTGAGACGTAGGTATTCGACTTTTGGATCCAAGCTCAGGTCAAAGCTTTGTTGGATCCATCAAATGAGGGGGTGAAGAGCTTCCTTAATTTGCTTTGTAGATCTTTGTGAGGCTAGTTTAGGGCGGGTCTCCTTTCATTCTTGGTTATGGTTTTTGACTTCGATGTATGTAAGTTCATTAGGTCAAAGCTTTGTTGGATCCATCAAATGAGGGGGTGAAGAGCTTCCTTAATTTGCTTTGTAGATCTTTGTGAGGCTAATTTAGGGCGGGTCTCCTTTCATTCTTGGTTATGGTTTTTGACTTCGATGTACATAATTCATGAAGAAGATGTTTGCTCTAAACTCAACATGAACGTTACTCCATTTTCAACATGGAGAGTGCCCAATTCATCCTCCTATCGGTCGTCCATATCATCTTCTTGTGGCATAACTTCTCTCTATAAGAAAATGACTTTTGGCAGTCCGCTGTCAATGACTTATTTCAATGGGGTTCGCTGCTGAAGGTGAGGATTCCCTTTGTGCACCATTACTTGAAGGCATAGTGGCATGGTTTGGTTTGGGCGTTTGCGTACTTCAGGTGAAGAGATCAATGAGTTCTTTATTTTTGTGTGACTTCTATTTCCTTTGTTCCGTTAGTTGATATCTAGCTTCTCCATCACTCACTAGCATGCAATCCTCACCTTCTTATACCTCCCTCTATCTGGCCAAGTCTTGGTTCTGATACCGCTGTCAGAACTTCAAATGCAAATCTGATAACACCTTTGATGATCCTAATGACACTATGAGACTTGATCTGCTCCTTGGGGGTTTCCATCACCAAGATAGTCTAATTGCCACACTCGAAGGTTTTTTCCTCCAAATGCTACAAGCTGCAGCACACAACCATCACACTTCTGAGAATACAATTGTTTTTTGTTTTTTTATCTAAGAAGTGCTTTCTCATTTCCCTTGACGCTTCTTATATTCCATGCTTTTTTTTTTTCATTCCTCAATCACAGGCAATCCCAATCAGTTTAACTGACAAGTCTGAGGTAACTAAATCTGACCCAGATAATTGACAGTTCTAACAAGGAATGCCCACTCCAACTCAACTGCCTTGTTCCATTAGGTACCTTATCCTAACTGAAGTAACTACAACCAATCTATCTGTTGTTCTTATGCTACCAGCCACTCATGCAATGCTGCAGATTAGAGAAGTGGACCCCATTTTCATTAATATTAAAAGTGGGGGCATTACGCATGGACCTAATAACAACAATTTGCAAAAAAATAGCAGAAGGGAACAAACCACACAATATAAGAGAAATGAATGATAATTATGCTAAATAATAACTCAGGGGGCTACCTCCTAAAGTGATAGAATGAGAATAGAATTTTCATATATGATGGTCAATGGGAAACCACTACCTCCGGTTACAATTAGGCCAACCACTCAAACAAGTTTTAGATATAGAAATTATTTAAGGATCAAGTTAAAGGTTATTCGTGCCACAAGTCAAGAATAACATAACTCAATCCACATAATGGACTAAGGGCATGACATGCCCCTCCCCTCTTGAAATAGGCAATGCCTCTATGCGAAACAGTTGTGGATACCTCTACATGAAGCCTTCATCTTCCCATGTAGAATCTCCTTTTGGTTGGTTCTTTCACTTGGTGAGGTATTCCATGGTCTCTCGAGTCTTCTACTTTCTCCATGTCTACAGAATTGCTTTGGGTTCTAATATGTTTGTTTCTTCATCTAGCTCTGGCAGATCTGTGTGGACCAGAATCTTGTTGTCAATTAGTTTTGTCAAAGATGTTACATGAACGAATGGACATAACCTTGCAGACAGAGGTAATTCCAATTCGTATGCCACACTGCCTATCCTCAACAAAACTTTACAAGGTCCATAATACTTGGGGACTAGTTCGATGTCTTTCTTCTGCTGCTTTAGCATTTACTTGTATGGCTGCATCAATAAATCTAGTCTTCCTCTTCAAAGTACCCTCACTTTGATGTTAGTTAGCTTGTTGTTTCATTTTGTTTTGTGTTATAGCTAAGTTTGTCTTAAGCTTCTGAAGTACTTCTTGTTGGCGTTGTATGTGATCTTTAGCAATAAGAACTTTCAAGAATGATGTAATGGATAGTGGTTGATACCTAGAGATTCTTTTTTTATTAGTTTTTGTATTTGGTGGAACTAACAATTTGTGGAGACTTCACTTATTAGCCCCAAACTTCAAAATTATTTCCTATTGAAAAAATTGCATGACAACCTCTTCTGAACTCATCTCTATTGTGCCCAAAGTAGCAATCCATTGGGCCCTCAATACCACATTTGCTTTGTCTATCCGGGTGAGAAACAAAGGGCTTTCAGGTAAATAATTGCCTTTGTAATTTTAAAGTTGTGGCACTTTCCCAAACAATTGATGATAATTCTATTTGCGATCATGGCCTGAAACTCTGCATTCCCTTCGTTATCCCATTGAATTTTGTTCTCATATTGTTTGACAAATTGTTGAATTTCACTTTGCTTTTAATGTGATTCAACTTCTCCTTGATTTGGTCCTGATTCATCTTGCTTGTACCTTGGTTGCTATATTACCAAGTAACACCTTGGTAGCCTGCAATTGGAGATTTAATAGTATTTTCTACATTGTGTACGATCTACACATTTTTGGTAATTTTCTGTGTCTGATTCTAGGTCATCTTTTGAAAGATTTCTATTGCTTTATTTGATTCTAGATCATCTTGGAAGGATTTCTCTTTCTCCTTTTGGTTATTAAGGAATCTTTACCCTTGCCTCTGGTGTTAGGAATTGCTATGTTTATCCAATATTCTGGGCTCAAGCCAAAAAAGGAGACAGAAGACAGTGAATTGAAATTTGGCACAATGTAGTGATTTCTTAACTAAAGTGCAGAAGCTCCAGGAAAGAAACAAACAAATTGTCCAAAAAGAATTGTTGTACGTGGAAAAATGTTGATTTCTGCTCGCCTTTGCATCACAAAACCATTTTTCCAATTCAAAGCTTTGATACCAATTGTAATGGAATTTATTCAACGGACAAACATAACACCAACAATAATTCACAAATAAAGAGTAGGAAAGAGCAGATTATGCAACAAGTAGAAATCAATGACAATCATACTAATTGTTAACTTCAAAACTAGAACCACTTTCAAAGGCTATTTCTGAAAGCAATGCAGTAGAATGGATTTTAAATGTATGATGCCAATAAATAAACTGTTACCTTCAATTTATTGCTAATTAGGCTAGGGTGGTATCTAGAAGAATTAAAGAATTACAAAGTCGACAGGATATACAAATGGCTGAAGTTCAGAGTAGTCAACTATCAGCAACCTTAAATATTAGACTGGTTAGAAAAGCTAAGAGTATAGTTATCTAGACAACAATTCCTGGACTTTGGTGGTTCAAGTAAGGAGTTGCAGAGAGCACAACCCCCTTTTGAAATATTAGTATATTGACCTATCGAAACAAAATTTGGTGAAGAATGTGAATTTGACAATCTGTAGTATGCACAATGGCAGTCTTCGGTGGTCAAATTGGATGATTAGGTCCCTTGTGCGTCAACTTTGGTCCCTTGGACAGTAAGTTGGAACATCTCAATTAGTGGCTTGGGCTTGGGTAGTGCTCGAGCTACCGACACGAGCGCGTTTGGTGGTTCTAGCCTGTTCCATTTGGTTATTCACATTTTACTGCACCAAACTTTTAAGTGGATCATATGTTTAATGGCTTCAAAGACTGGAGGTGAATTTATTGGTACTGGTTACATTAATAGTCAATACTTTATTTCTGCTTCCATGGTCCGACTACCATTCAGCTTGTTGATGGCCTCTAATAGGGTTTACAAGATTTTGGGGTTCTCGTCAGTACCTGCTCCCCTGAGCCCTTGGGTTAGTATTATCATTGTAATTCTGGCTTTTCCCTAATGGATGAGTACCAATAGGGTTGATATTTTTCGGCAACAGCACTTAGATGGGCGAGGCGAGCGTATACACAACATAAGTTGACATTTCTGCAGCTGGATAGGGCTTCTGGAGTTTTGTTTGACAAATGGGATGAGGAATAACACTATTTTAAATGTTTTGGAATTAGACCCACATTTTGCTGAGGATTGGTCATAGGATTGTAATGTCACTCGACTGATATTTTCTATAATGTGTAGGCTGCGCTCAGGGCTTCAACTCCTTTCCTCATGATCAAGGCTGACAGCTCATTGAGATGTTACTATTAGACTGCTGCTGCTCTTTGTCTTTCTTTTATAACTCACAAGTGGGGGAATAGGGCATTTGGTCCTTAGTGTCATGGGAAATTTTTGTTCTCGTCAAAAAGTCTGAGATCTTTTAATTTGAGTTAACGCAAAAGATAGCATCACTTATTAGTTCCACTCACCCACATTTGATCATATTTGGTTTGTTTGATTTGATAGGCGATCTCCTTTGTGTAGTTTGTGATCAAATGAGGCTGCGGCTATCCAGCCCCATGGATGCATGGCCCCATCCATGCATTGCCCATGCCGCATGCCTACCATAATTTGCCTTTGACAATATGGCTACTGCAAAAACGTCAACTTTACTGTAAGTGCAAAAACATCAACTCACTGCAAGTGCCATTATGAAGGAGATGTCAACGCATTTAATTGCTTTAGAGCAAATGGAGAGATATTCGCCAAGTATAACAGGTAAAATGACTCATATTTTATTTCCATTATTTCCACACTTACATCATAAAATATAATGATTTTTTATTAAATAAATGAATTCAATTTAGCAGTAACTAATTTTGATTATAGATCCTGCATTGACAATTGAGATTATTGAAATTTTGAATGTGGAGTTTGAATAAATTAGATGAGGTACTTAGTTTGAAATTTGATGATAGAAAAATGTTTTATCAATGTAAATTTTGTAATGATTTTGACGAAGATTTATAGTTTGTATTTATTTTTGGTTCTACATCAAGTATTCAAATGTGAAATTGATTGTTTTAAGTGTAAATTTAAACATACAGTAAGTTATAGAATGCGACC
This sequence comes from Sequoiadendron giganteum, assembly GCA_007115665.2. Classification (NCBI taxonomy): domain Eukaryota; kingdom Viridiplantae; phylum Streptophyta; class Pinopsida; order Cupressales; family Cupressaceae; genus Sequoiadendron; species Sequoiadendron giganteum. The sequence continues at coordinate 851,452,224 of CM021100.1, read as the reverse complement.
TTTATTTGTTTGGATGAATAAGTTTCAATTACATTACTTTATAAAAGATATAATGTGCACTTTATTAAAAAAAGTGGGTAGAGTGGAATCATAGAAAAGACTACAATGAAATAATCATAAATAAGTATTCCAATGTAAATTAATCACAAGTGGATTAATAAATCTAGTAAGTGATAGATTATGATTTTCAAGATTGCCTCGGGAATGTAGACTATTAGAGATTATTTCACCTTTATTTTTTTCATTTGAATATGCACAAGGAGGAATAATATTTTCAAAAACCTTTGGGGAATCTACTAAATTGTCAGGATCAAAACCCAAGCAAGCCAACTTTACGACTAAGCAAAAGATTTTAAAAAGTCAAACAAACATGCAACGTACCTAAGATGATGTATTGTAATAGCTGCTAAAATGCTCTCATAGATGTTCTCAATCCATTCCATTTAGACCAATCATTCTAAAATTTTCCCAATCCATTCCTATTAATTTAGTTCTCAATCCATCTATCGAGATATTTATTGATATGAATCATTCTTAGGGACTATAACCTTAGTTTATTCATTTGAACAAAATTATTCTAAAATCAATGACTTTGCATCACTTGTCCCACTTATCCATCAAAATGTCATCTATTCCCTTGTATTGTGGAAGTTCATTCCTTTTTGTTTATTATCATGTATATAAATTTTTCCAATATGTCATATTTTTTATCACTTCATAGTTATCAATCACTATACAAATTCTTCCATTGTCATTCTCTCATAGTCCTAGGTCTTTGTGAATTTTCCTGATTCATTTGTCTCCTTTGTCTTTTTACGTTCATTGTAACCCACAATTCTTAACTAACTCGTTAATAATTATGCACATTAGGGAATTATCTATTTCTTAAATTACACCATGTCTTTATTTTTACCCTCTAGCTTGGCATTCCCTCTTCAAGGGATTCTTTTTAATTTCACACCTTTCATTTCATGTCTTCTAGTCCACATTGGTTCAGTTAATTTTTTCCTACCTTCTCTTGTTGTACTTTATTACTTTTTTTGACCCTTATAATTTCACTCTTTATTCCTTAGCTTATAGTCTCCCTATTCCTACTAACATAGTTACTATATTAACAATATGTATTCTTAAACTTTCTATTTTTTTTATTCCTCTTCCTTTTTGCTACTACTCCTATCCATTCAAAATTTTATGTAAGTCCCTTTTGCATGTACCTTGTAGTACAATTTAATCTAGTTGTCCAACCTTATTATATAATATGGATTTTTTATTCTTTTTAGATTTTAATAGTTAAATAGTGGATTGATATTCATCTTCCATAAACTTGAATTTAGTGGATATTTCAACTTTTCCTCCATAATCTCTAAGAGCTCTGTTGCACATGCCTTTTGAATTTCAAATTTTTGTTTTGTTGTTTCAGCCATGGCAAAGTTGGGTGAGGGGTCCCAATTGGTGTCCCCTTCTAAGATTTTGTCCTCTTTGACAGGTGTTAGTGTAGGCACTTCAAATCTGGTTGTTGGTTCCTCCGGGTCAAAAGCTTTTGTGGTGGATGATGTGTCTTAGGTTGATAGTATTGTTGGTATTCATCATGTGGGAGGTTCTCCTTTTTAGAGAGGGACTCAAGTGTCATATGTGAACAATTTGGTGGGAAAAGGGTTCGTATCTAAGAGGGTTCTTTTGTCCATCTTTGAGTCAAAGGAGTGTTGTGCAGTGGACTATTTGAAAGTGTTTATTCCAGACGAAATCATGGATGAATCTATTGTGAATCTCCAATTTTCATTGGTTGGGAGATTTCTATCCTTTAGGCCTTATATAGACCATGTACATAAGTGGATGGACTATGCTTGGAATCTTAAAGGAGAAGTTGGTGTGAGTGTTATGTCAAACGGTCTATTCCTTTTTAGCTTTAACAATCAAGAAGATTTAATCTATGTCCTTATGGGTGGCCCTTGGGAATTTGACAAGAACTTCAAGAACTATTTGGCTTTGTGTAAATGGAAGCCAAGATTAGACCCATTGGTGGATCTGGGTTATGTGGCTCCTACATGGGTAAGGCTTCTTGGTTTACCTCTTGAGTTCTAGAATTGTAAGGTGTTTCAGGGGATTGCAAACTCCTTTGGAAGTCTTATTACTGTGGACAAAGTGACTTCTCAAAGCTTTAGGGCTGGTCTTTGCTAGGATATGTGTTAATGTTGTTGTTAAGTGTCCTATTACCTTGAAGTCCAAGTTTGACTCTTGGACTCAAGTATTGGAGTATGAGAATTCTAGGTTGTATTATCAACTCTACCAAAAGTTTAGGCATCTTAGTAATACTTGTAAGAAACAACCTTCTCAAAAAGATAAGGATGTCACTGTTTCTGCCCCTCCTATTAACAGTGTTGGTCAAAGTAAGTCTTCAGACAGTGGGATGGATTCTCTAAAGCCTCAAAAGATTGGGACATATATGCTTCAGGAAAGATTGTGGAGGGGAGAAAAGAACCAATGGAAGATGATCCCTTCTCAAATGCTAGTGTCTCCCTTCCCATTCCTATGAGTTATGATGAGGTTTGTTTCTGCTAAGGATGGGGTTCCCCATTCTTCTGCTAATACCTCAGAATCGGATAAAGGCCTAAAACTATCTGTTTCCCTGACTAAGGAGGATTTTGCTCCTTAGGATTCTTTGCATTTGAAGATGCAAGAATCGTTGGCTATTTTGGGTTTCATAGAGCTAGCCCCTACTTCTCCCTTAAAGAGTGAGGTTAATGAAGACCCCTAGACTCAAGTAAGTTGTAAATCCAAGAAAAAGAAGAAAATGGATGTTGGAAATGATTCAAAAGTGGGCAGAGCAAACAATAAGGAGGTTAGATTAAGGGAAGCGATTAGAGATACTGCCTCAAGAAAATAGAGGACCTTGAAGGGTCTCTCTAATGGGACTAAATTAAGGAAATGATCGAGGAGTCTCCACCCCTTGGGCCAAGAAAGTGTTTTCTTGGTTCCTCTTATTATTTTTAATGAAGATTCTATCATGGAGCATTAGGGGATTGAATAGTCCTCTTAAGAAACATATTCTTAAGTGCTCTATGATTGATCTGAAGATTGACATTCTCTTAATTCATGAAACTAAAGTGAAGGACATTTTTGATAAAATGATTAAATTTGTATGTCCAAAGGCACATTATTGTGTTTGTGATGTAGATGGTGCTTTTGGAGGGATTGCCACCCTTTGGAACTTGAACAGGTTGTTTGGAAAGGAAGGATACAACAACCATAATTGCTTTGATATAGATATAGCCTTTGAAGATGGTAGAACTGGTGTGAAGTTGAACCTTGTCAATGACTATGCTCGTAATACAAGAGCAACTAGAAATCTATTGTGGGATTCCTTGTTGGTGCTCCTTTCTAACAACCAAAATGTGAATTGGATGCTTGTAGGGGAATTTAACACCTTGCTCTACCCTTTGGAGAAGCTTGGTCAGATTGATGATTTCTTTGACAGTATGATGGACTTTGCTAATTTTATCTCCACTTAATGTCTTTTGGATGTGGAGCTTTCAGGCTCCAAATTTACTTGGTTGAACATGCGTAATGGACAAGATCATATAGAGGTTAAGTTAGACAAAGTTATGATCTCCGATGATTGGGATATCTTAGCCAAATTATAGTTATCCACTTTGCTTAGATATACTTCTTACCATAGTTCTCTTGTTTTGAATTGGGAGGAAAAAAAAAAAGTTTGGTGCCTTCCCCTTTAGATATGAGATTATGTAGAATCTTCACTCGGACTTCAAATATCTTATCAAGCTTTGGTGGAACCTTCCTTGTCAAGGGACTCCAATGTTTCAAGTGGTTGAAAAGTAAAAATAATATGGTTTAATGTTCAAGGATGGAACAAAATTATGTTTGGAAATATATTTCAGACTAATAAAAATGTCCTTGAGCTCAAGTTAATTCAAGAGATGTTGGAAGTGGGTGCCATTGATGATGAAACCTCATCCAGAGAAAGGGAATTAAGGAATGAATGGTTTACTGTTGCTAGGAAAGAAGAGATATTTTGGAAACAGAAATCTAGAGTGCAATGGTTGAATGAAGGGAATATAAATACAAAATTCTTCCATCAATCAACGCTAAAGCATTGAAGAAGAAACATGACTTGTTCTCTAGTAAGAGACAATAGGGATCTTCTCATTAAAGATGAGGGCTTGGAAGTTGAGGCTACCTCCTTCAAAAATGATGGAAGACATCAAGACCCCCCTCCTGTGGACTGGATTCCCTTCTGGAGGTTACCAAGGGTAGTGCATCATGATGATCTTAAGTCTTTGGAAAACAAGGTTTCTATGCAAGAGGTTAAAATGATTGTTTTCTCCTTTGGTGCCTTTAAAGCCCTTGGTCCGGATGACTTCCCCTTGGCCTTTTTTCAAGATTTTTGCAATTTCATCTCAAATGATCTCCTTGCTACCAGAGACTTCTTTAGAGTAGGTAGAATTCTTTGTTAACTTAACCACTTATTGTTCTTGTTCCGAAGAAGGAAGATTCCACCTCCATGTCTGACTACCGCCCTATTAGTCTTTGTAACATGGTATACAATTTTTTTTTCTAAAATTATGGTTAATAGGCTAAACCCCTTGCTGGATAAATTGATCTTTGGAGATCAAAAAGGCTTTGTGATTGGAAGATAGATTTTAGATTTGACTACTGTTTCCCATGAATTTATTCATTCTATGGTACATTTCTAAGAATCCAAGTATTGTGCTTAAGTTGGATATTTTAAAATCTTATGATAGGGTTTGTTGGAACTTTTTATTTGTTGTTTTGGAAAAAATTGGAATTAGTGGGAATTTTTTTAAATTAATCAAGGATTATGTTTCTACCACTGATTATTCTATTCTTCTTAATGGCGTCCCTACAAGTTAGTTTTCTTGTGGTAAGGGTTTGAGACAAGGCGACCCCCTATCTCCTCCTCATCTTTTTATAATTGTTGTTGAAGTTTTGGGTTAGAATCTCCAAAAAAATCTTGATTGTGGCTGCTTGAATGGGACTCATGTTGCTTCTTCCTTCTCCATCTTCTCACCAATAATTCATTGATGACATGATTCGATTTGGGGCTACCTCTATTATGGAAGCAAAAAATTGGATGTTTGTTCTTAACATGTATGTTGAAGCTTCTGCCCACTTCATAAATTATAACAAGAGTAAATTGTATTTTTTAAACACCACTCAGCAAGTGAAGGATATGATCCTAAGAATCCTGGGATGTCAGGAAGCGAGTATTCCTAATGTTTATATGGGTCTCCCACTTAGCACAAAAAAACCACCTAATTCCTTTTGGAACGACATCATTGAGAGAATCCAAAGGAAGCTTGTTGTTGGAAAGGAAAATTGCTTAGTCAAGTTGGGTAAGCTCCAAATTTTGAAGTTTTCTCTCCAAAATTTTCTAGTCTATTACTTATCCCTCTTTAAGATGCCAACTTTCATTATGATGAAGATTGAACAAATCCAAAGGGCCTTCCTCTGGACTAGGAAAAAAGAAAGATCAAGGATTGCTCTTGTTAGCTGGGAGAAAGTGTGCTCCCCAGAAAGGATGGGGGATGGGATTAAAAGATTAAAGATGTTTAATAAGGCTTTGCTAACTAAAATGGCTTGGTACATGATTCAAGGAAAGAAAGATTGGACTAGTATTCTTTGTGCTAAATATATGGGGAATGACCCCCTAGTAGCTTGTTGTCCTCTCAAGGCCTGCTGAATGGATATGCTTTTTGGAATAATATTCTTAAAACAAGAAATATATTGCAACAATGAGCTAGAAGGAAAGTAGGGAATGGGAGGTCCATCAATTTTTGGGATGAGGCATGGGGAAAAGGTCTTGCTCTATCTTTAGTGGCCCAATTAATTCCTTTAAGAAAAGACCTTACAAGATTATATGGAACCACTCTCTATGGGTATTTTAACTGGTCTGAAGAGACTCCTAGATGGAGAAACTTTGAACAAGATGTCTTAGACTTGAGATTAAGAAGAGGTAGCAATGTGTTTTCTCATTCTAAGCTATTTTCCACTCTTAAGTCATTGATTGGAGACTATTGTTTGGCCGTTCAAGGTGGTGATGATTGGATCTAGGGTGATAATCCCTCAGGAGCTTTCTCTATCAAATCTTCTTATAACTGATTGGATGAAACTTTTTCTAATGATTAGAACTTCAATTGGAATTTGATCTAGAATATGAAATTAATTCCAAAAGTCAACTATTTTTGGCGGGCCATGATGAATGGGAGAATCCTCACTATTCATGTCCTTAATTTGTCAATAGATGTTTGCTCTATCTATCTACTGAAGAATCAATTTGTCATCTTCTTTTCCATTGTCCTTTTCCTAAAGAAGTCTGGTCTTTGGCCCTTCAAACTCTTCTGTCTGATTGGGTGTTTTTGGGTTGTTGTAGTTAGGGGTTTGATTAGAGATCATAAAGGGAGATTTCTTGAAGCCTATGCAAAGTGTGTTGATTTTAAAAGAGTAGATTAACAATAGAAACATAATTTAAGTTGAGCAAAATGGAAACACACAACACCAAATTACATGGTTAGCCAAATATTGGATACATCCATGAGAAAAGTAGGGCAAATAGCTCCTATTATTTGCAACAACAAGATTACAATACATCATCATCTATCACTAAGAAAAAGAATATTTAATGTTCTCTTCAAGGAAAATGAAGTCATGAGAAGATGAAGACAAAAGGGCAATAGTTGGACTTCACACTCAACAATCTCCCACTTGAAGTCCAGACCATGCTGCAACATATAGAGCTCCCCCCCTGCTTTTCCAAGTTCATTGTTACTTAATTACTATACCAACTAACTTGTCCATTGCATTGTTCCCTTGCATTACCTCTATCAAGAACTGACTCAACCCAAAATAATCTCTCTTTTGCATCCTTCTCAAATTCCAGTTTAGCTGTATTTTCTTCCTCTACTAGAGGAGGTACTTCTTCATTCTTAGGAAGAGATTTTTCCCCACAGTCATTCTCAAATGCATCATTAGGAATCTAACATATACACAATTGAGGATTTGAAGGATCTTTGGCAAACGTGTATTTTCCTTCATTCAATGATTTAACAATCAAATAAATAGCAAACAACTTCTTTAGCCCAAGAATCTTCACAATGATGTCAGTCCTCATATCAAAGATGTTTAGAGTAACCCTATGTGTGTCACTTGGGTACTAAGCTCATGATTGCTATAAGTTACTAGGAATTTCTCCCTTGATGATATATCAATCAATCTAACCTGTGAATGTGTGAAACACATCAATCTGGTAATACTTATGTGATCCATTTGTTGAACAAGCTTGGTGAAAATTCTTGCCAACTCATTGAAGTTGACACCATATTCACCTTTACTACTGAATAATGATCTATCCAAATGAGCCCCACATGTTGCATCTGTCAATTGTTTCTGTAATTTCACATGGTCAATAGTGTTAGCATTTGTGTCTACTTCCCTAAATATAGAAGCCTCAAAATTTGTATATTCTAACAATGTATGCCATTTCTCACATAGTGCCATGAGGGAAGCCCCAGAAGCTGGGTGACAATAGTTTTCCACCACATGATTGACCTGATCGTTATTGGGTGGCTTGTATTCCCCCATCTCTTGCTCTGCCTCACTACACTACACTTTTGTCTAGAGTACAGGATTGGAACCTACAAATTTAGTGGCTTTACTATAAACCTCTATGTCAAAGATCCCCGATAGCTTATTTTCCTGTCTAACATCATTCATCGCCCAAAACAACAAAATTTCAATGGCATCTATGTCAAAGTACACATTAATCTATGGGACTCCCCTACGCGCCAACGATATGCCAAAGAGCTTGAACTTCTTCATTTTGTCTTCAAATCCCTTTCCAATCTCACAACAAGCTCTCACCTACGGACACTCCAACAGAAGATGGATCCCACAAACGACACATACTCTTGCCAAAGAGGTTAAATACCCGGCCACATATTGTAGCACACCTTCCACAATTTTATTTAGCTGGTGATCATTTTTCTCCAAAACGACCTCAATGTAATCTCTTATGAGATTGGGTAAAAGTTGACCCAAACCTAATGATGTCTCAGTTTCCACTCCCTCCTGCAAGCAAATGACTCTCGCATGAGCATCACCTATGAACAACACTCTCACCTTGAGTGCACGGTGCTTCAAAAGGCCAATCCATAAAATCAAAAAATATCCTTCCAAGAATTTCTTTACAACAACCTCAAATTCAAAATAGGGATATGGTCTCTCCAACACGTTTGTGCTACACCATTGAAGGAAATTGTCCTCTTCTGCGGCCTTTTCCTCAAACAATCTTATAATCGCTCCCCAATGTTGCTGCTTGGAAAAAGCTCGTGAAGTATTCTCCTCTATTTTCTTTCGAGTATAGTTTCGTATTGCAACCTCAATTTGAGAATCAATAATGTTGAAAACCCGTTTCCAGGGTAAGAGGAATTTTGATGCTTCTCTAAATAAAATATTTGTAATGTAAACCAACTTTTGAAATGCCTCGCATTCTTCTATTACAACATTACGATCTCCTGTTTCAAGTCTCTACCTAAACATGTGCCTTCCTATTTCTATATGCACAATTGTTGCATCAGGGTCATTAATTCCTAGTGTGTTTCTGAATTGAGTTATTACATTTGCCTCATTTCCTTTAAGTTCCTCATTTTGTAGTGGTAAAGCTTCCTCATTAATTTTAGGTTTATCGCTCACCTTGACAATAACATCCTCCATTGCACATTATTCATCAACTGCTTGGTGAATTTCTGCCAAGGGCTCCTCGTGCAAGTCATTTGACTAAGACAACCCAACATCGGTCTTATCCAAAACATTTCCAGTGCCCATCTCAAAAGCCTTGCCCCCTCTATCTCTGAAGACTCTTTTCCTTCTTCTATATCATATTCTTCATCATTAGATGCCACTATCCTAGACATACAATCAAATTCCAACATGTTAAGAAATTCCTCAACAACCAAATCAACTTCACCATCTAATATGTCCAAAAACCTTTTCCTTGCAAACAAGATCTCACTCAATGAAGGGATTGGCATGGAATGAACAACTCCCACTTCAATGTCATTTTCTACTATATACAAGGTGCCTACTTTATTGCTCCGAGCAATTACCAAGGCCCCTTTTGTTACTTTCCATCTATTGGATCCACAAGTGACTTCACACCCTTGAGAAGCCAATTGTCCAGCTGAAATTAGGTTTTGTTTAAGCTGGGGGATTTATCTAACATCTCGCAATAGCCAACTATTTCCATTTGTTAACTTTAACAAAACATCCCCTTTGCCAATAACATCACAATATTTATTATTTCCAAGAAGAACCTTACCAAACACTGCTTTACAGATTATTGAAGTACTCCTTGCACATAGTGGCATGCAAAGATGTTCTCGAATCAAGCACCCAAACATTTGTTGTTATTTCTTCCAAGACTAAAATAAGAACACCACTTGTTGCACTGACATCCTCTTCACATATCGAATTATCTTCATCTTCTTTTTGTTGATTTTTAGCCATCTTCAAAGACCAACAATTCTTCTTAATATGGCCTTGCGTGCCACAATACTAGCAACCAACATCTCTCCCTCTGGATTTTTCCCTTGTGATTTCCTACAACTTCCTTCGTTAGATGACATTGCTCCCACTTAAACTCCAATCTCTTGTGCCAAATGATTGAACACAACTCTGATACTAATTGTTAATTTTAAAAGAGTAGATTAAAACAAAAACAAAATTTAAGTTGAGCAAAATAGACACAAACACAAAATAAACATACACAACACCAAATTACATGGTTCGCCAAAGATTGGCTACATCCACAGGAAAATTAGGACAAATAACTCTTATTATTTGCAACAACAAGATTACCACCAAGCAAAAGAATATATAATATTTTCTTCAAGGAAAATGAAGAGGCATGAGAAGACAAAGACGAAAGGGCAATAATTGGACTTCACACTGAACAAAGTGTGTGGGAATTGCTACCAATGTGGAAGTGGAGGCAAGTGCTTCTTGGAGAGGTATACAAAGATTGAAAGAACTTGGTTTTAATATGGCCATAATTGAGGGGGACTCTAAATTGATCATTGACTTTCTTAAAGATCAAGCTGAGCCCCCTTGGAAGATCACGAACTTGATCCAAGATTCAACACATTTGATTAATTCTTTAGATAGGTACTCTTTGCTTCATATCTTTAGAGAGGGAAACACAACTATGAGCTTGATCACAAACATGGGCCTCTCTGATTCCCAATGGATTTTTTTGAAGTTTAATAATATTCGGCTACAAATTAAAACTAGGTTTCTAAGGATTAGTTGAGAGGGGTCTGCTCTACTTGTGAATATGAGACTTCAATTAACACCGACTATGGGGATGTTCACTAGTCTGGGGGTTGGGTTAAGTTTTAGCTTTTCTTGCTCGCTTTTGAGTTTAAATCATCCAACTTAGGTGGTGACATGTAAAAGAAGTGACAAAATGGTGGCAAACAAAGTGGTTTTGCTGATGTCAGCTTGCTTATGTCTTTTAACCATATTCTTTTATATGGTTTGGAGGATAATTAAGTATCAAATGATTAGGAAAGATAGCATTAAGGGAAAGTTTTCCCTCGATCAAAATGCCCTTAATGATCCTGTGATCTTGGAAAAGACTTGGAATAATGTAAAGGTAATTTTTAATGGGACTTGCCTTTATAAAACTATTTCCCTTATGGGCAATCATTTAATTGAGATTTGGTATAACGAGGGGGGACTATTTTGACAAGACCTTTGATTCATTTTTTCCTATCACTAGGGCCTTGAGACTTATTCTAATCATGATTTTGGGGTTACAAAGTTCTTTTTATAAAGGTTTCTCGCATATTTCCCAAGCCTCCTGTTGTTAGCTGTCATCTCAAAAGGCCCTCAAGCTACAAATGGATATTTGTATCCATTATTAATAATAATAGATGCACCTTCAATCACACAAGTTTTTGGTGCTGGCCTAAGATCATGGATATCCAGGCTAAGGTTTATCAGGCTTTGAACCATGAAAAGACCTTAAAGATTTTGATAGATCTTTTTAGAATGATAGAGGCTTTAGCAAAGGCTTTTTAGCAGACGTGAGTGCCTCTAAATTTTCCCTAAATGATTGAGTGTTATATTATTTTGTGGATTGTTAAACCCCTCTTTCACTGTTGGTGTTACAATTGAAGGAAGAAAGTTAATATTTTTTACTATCATAGTAAAATCATGGGGTTTGAGGAAGCGGTCTAGGCCACTCTCCTATGTGCCTTTGTGCCAAAATGTTGAACTTTGGAGGCTCTTTGAAAATGTTGGTATGACCCCATTCTTCATGGAAATGAAGGGTTATAACAATGAGATTATTGCAAAATTCTATAATTCTTTGTGTGAAGAAAGATTAAAAATTGATAGTATAATGTTGCGGTGACTCCTAAATTGATAGCGAAAGCGACTAGTTTGGAGTGTAGGGGTCTGAAGGTGGCAAAAATTAGCAATGGAAACTATCAAAGATTCATTGGTAGTTTCCTCGAATGGGAGGAGAAAATCCAACATTGTCATAATGGATATGATAAAGAAAGATTCGACTCCTTATGGGGTGGTCAATGTGCACATTATGAAAAAGGTACTCTAGAAAGAAGGTACACTACCATTCATGGTTATCACTTTTCTCAATCACATTAAAAGGAATGAGAAGATAAATATTCTATTTTTTCTTCTTTCTTCTCTAAAGTAGTGGTAAGGCCAAAGGGGCCTCACCACACCATCTCTTCTATTACGCCCCATGTAAACAAAACCCCAATTAATCAACCAAACCTACACCCTCATCCTAATCCCAGTATAAACTCATGGTGAGGTACCTCTTCGGCTAAGCCTCCCATTTAAAACCCCCCAAGTGAACCCTTTATGTTGAAACAATCTTCCATTAAAGGCCTCTTAATAAAAGGGACCCAATTGTTTCAACTGTGAATTGGTAACCCTCTTGGTAATCCTATTGGTGGTAAGAGAAAAAGCCATAACAACTCTGAATTTAAAATAGTGAAAAAGTCACAATTGAAATACGAAATGAGGAAGAATAGGGCAATGTGGATGATTCAAGTAGTGGAAAAGGTGGGAGGAGGCCGGCAAGGTTGGCAGGTTAGTCTGCCAAAGGCAAAAAATTATGCTTTGAAGAACATGAAGACGAGCCCTCGGATGAAGAGGCTCCCCTAGACCTTAGTAAGAAGGAACTTTATGTGATTCTAAGTGAGGAGCTTGTGGTGGATTCCATTGGTAGTGAAGAAGAAGAAGAGGAAGAGTGCGATGATCAAGAGGTGGTCCAGGATTCAAAGAATGCCAAGGGTGAAGGTGAAAAACAAATAGCAAAATAAGTTTAAGAGGTGAGAATAAAAGCCATGAAAGATGTGGGTGGGCATGCAACGCAGGACCACAAAGAGGAAATGCAGTTAGAAAATAGGTCCTTTGAGTCTTATGTGACCCAGTTCTGAGAGCTTTAGGGAAAAGTTAACAAAATGGACAAGGCGTTTGATAGGTTGACTTCTATCACTCTAGGTATTATGAGAAGGGCAATATTTAGAACAGTTAATGGTATGGCTAAAGTCAGGAAAGGTCGTAGGAGGAAGAATTCCTCACAGGAAGTAGAGATGTAGTTGGAGGATGCAACAACTGAGGAGATGGAATAGTGGAGTGAGGAGCTAGAGCAATTGATTACGAAATGTGACTTGATTTGCAATACCAGAAAGTAGACCAGATTTCCATCTCTTTGTTTTATGGCCTGTGTGCCTTGGTACTAATTAGGCCTACGAGCCCTTAGGTTTATTTTGGTTAACAATTTTTTGTTGTGTTTTCAGACTCTTAATGCTCTTTTGGTGATGGTGGTTTCTCGGTCGATAGGCCTTTTGTTATTTTGTCCAATGTTGGGTCATTGTTTTGGCATTTGGTATTAGTTTGTAGTTTTGGTCTTTCTATTCTTTTGTTGTTGTTCTGCTAGCCGCCTGACTTGTTCTTTGTTCTCTGTCCAAGTTCAGGGGCCCTTTACCTTGCCTTTTTAATAAAAATATTTCCCCCATAGTTATTAGTTTCACATGTGGTACCACCTTTGGATTTCTATATGTTGATCTCATTTCATTATTAAATTATTTTCATATTTCCTTGCTACATTACTTGATTTGTAGTCCCAAAAATTAGTTAGGGTTTCTATCTCTTTGGTTTATGGCCTGCATGCCTAGGTACGAATTGGGCTTGCGAGCCCTTATGTTTATTTTGGTTAACTAGTTTTTGCTATGTTTTCGAACTCTTAATGCTCTTCTAGTGATGGTGGTTTCTTGACCGATAGGAATTTTGTTGTTTTGTCCGATGTTGGGTCATTGTTTTGGCGTTTGGTGTTAGTACCAGTTACTTCATACTCTTCTCAAGGCTAAATGATTAAATATAGGTGGCTAGTATGTATATAGAATTAGGTGTATGAATGTGTGATAAATAAAAAAATTAAGTGAATGCATGAAATGATAAATGGATTAATTTTAAGGGATTAGCCCTAAATTCACACATGATCGTACCAATTTTTATGAACATATATCAATATATTTCTTAAAATAGGTCAATGAACAAATTTTGTAAATATACAATATAATTTAAAGTACAGTAAATTGTATTGATTATCCATAATACTATTGAACATGATCTTCCATTACAATGTCATCAAAACCTACAAATTACATAGTTTAGTTATTGAATTTATTTAAAATTAAAGATAAAAATTGTTAGAAAATCATTTCATAATTTATTTACTATCTCTAGCTTGCATTGCATATATTGTTGTTAGTGTTTCGTTAAGATCAATAGAAAATGATAATCTATGTTGTCTATTGTTTTGTCGATCATCTAAAGATGCAATGGCATGTATTTAATAAATCAATAGAGATACAACATTAAGTTTAATAATACAATATATATTTAATCAAAATATTAATAAAATTCTAAATTATCTAGAATAGTTTTTCGAAATGTCTGATTAGGTATAACATTAAACATTGATGGTTGATTTTCACGAATTGTATCTGTTATTTATTTGATTAATTATAAAAAATTGGTTAGAAATAGGAATTGAGAAATATCTCATTTAATAAATGAATACATTTAATAGTTAGAAAATCACCATCAATAATTTGCATTTCATCGGTTGTTATGTGGTTTAGATTAATAAAGAAGACAAATTGACGTATTCTATCATTGTCTTAATCATCCAAACCTACAATGACATTTTTAATATGTGATGTAAGAACAATACTTATTGCTATGTAAAATACTAAAATAATTTTGAATAAATGTACTCACTATGTTGTTTTCTGATGACAACCCTTTCTTCTTATATTGCTATGCTTGAATGATTGAAGTTTTTTTTTTTTTTGCTTCCTATCTTCCGTGGAGTGGAATTGAAATTCTTCATGCTCCTCAACTCTTTCATTCAAGTCTTGATGGATGGCATTGCCTTTTTGATGAATAAATTGATATTTGCATTTTTTTTTTGGATTAAACCATGATGATATTCATCTCATAGGCATATCCTCTGGATTAGAGATCAACACAAGTTAGAAGAACTAAAAGATGTTTGTTCAAGATTCACTCAACACATTGATTAAAGATATGTTTTTGATCTACTATAATTGGTAAATCTTAGAGTAGTGAATTCAAATGATTAACAAAATTTTGGAAGTTATCATTGGAAACATCAAATGATTTGTAACCATCTATAATAAAAATAATAAAAATAAAGTTCAAAAAACATAAAAAAGTTTAATAAAATAGTGATATTGAAATTTACCAATTCTTTGGTCTTCACCAATGACAAACCTCAATCACATCTCGATCTTCTCATGGAATACAATAATCTATGTTACAAATAAAACATTAATTAAGTTTTAAAAAGCGTAAAAATCAATGAATATTTTATTATAAATATCATATCAACATTACTAGTGAAATTATTCTCTTAACTAAAAATTCTTTTGACATCATTAGCATCACCACCACCACCCCCATCATCAACCAATGAAGTAACACCATTTATAATTCAATAAAATTATTTTAGTTAATTTAAAGAAAAAAATATAAGCTGTTAAAAATATAAATATAATACTTATATGTTAAATGAATCTTAACAACAATTTGATCTTGCTCGTTTGTTATGTTTCTATTTACCTTTTTTGCCGACTGACAATCACATACATATAAATCTAGTTTAAATTTTCAAACAAGATACCATTTCACTGGAACAAATTGACTTCTTATTTTGTAGGTGTTAGGGAGATCATATGAATAACAATCTATATCAAGTATTTTTTGGACCTCTTAATGCAATGTCTTATTTTTTAAAACTAGTTAAAAGTTCAAATTTGCAATTTTTTTTTTATAAAATTACTCTACTTTATAAAAAATGTATGGATAAGTCAATCCATTCTTCTTGTACATTTTTTAACATGATCACTTAAATAATGATTTTTTTATGTGGAAGTGGTATGATTCTATGAAAGCATTAGTTTTCTTGAATTGCATGAAAGAAGTTTCAAAAGTTTTTTGCCTACAGTTCCATACCAAAATATAATACCTTAATTAACATAAAAAATAATTTGAACGATGTAAATACATACAAACCAAAATGAATAATTTGACAAACTTACCAATACGACCCTCATGACACCAATCTTTTTGGAAATAATAATTTTTATTTTTTTAATTCCTCTATGAATTCTTTTATTAGACGAGTAGTGATGTCTACATTGTCACTCATTGCGTACATATCTCGCTCAATCTATCAAACATGTTTATACCAACATTCTTATTGCTAACATACTTAGATTGTAAAGGATAATATTAATTTATGGGGTTCAAATACATAAGATTTCACATATTTTAATTAAATATTAACTTGTACATATTTTTCAGCCATGCTTTACGTATATACTAAATACATATAATACTCATCATTAAAATGATAATCTACAAGTTATATTATAAAACTTGATAAGTAACACTATAACAAAATAAAATGTTAAATTCAAACTAGTTTAAGCTATAAATTATGAAATATATATTTTTATAAACTAAATATTAAACAACTACAATGAGTTGATTGAAGTTTAAATATAAAAATTAAGGCTAATAAAAATTTGATGGTTTCAATATCCAAATTAGCATCATTTGTCATGAATGCATTGACATTCCAATCTTTTCAATATTTTTTCCTTATTTATAAAAACTTTTGTTAACCATTCATTTAGATCTTCAAATTTACTTTTTGAAGACATAGCCCATGCAATAGGTACACCAACCTCTTGTCTAGAAAAAAAACAAGCAAGATATATAATTGATATTACATATGAATAAAACATTGATAAATTAATATTTTTAAATAATTAAATTGATGATAAAATAAAATTTAAAAATTTATAGTAAACGTTATTTTACTTACATCATATTTATTTGTTGAAAATGTTGAATCCATTGCAATAATTTACCAAACTATTGATTTTTTTTAAAGTTATGATAAATTGAGAGATCAATTTTAAAAAATTTCAATGGTTTTATAAATTATTGCAATGGACTCAACATTTTCAACAAATAAATATGATGTAAGTAAAATAACGTTTACTATAAATTTTATTTTATCATTGATTTAATTATTTACAAATATTAATTTATCAAATATTAAACAATTATAATGAATTGATTGAAGTTTAAATATATAAAGTAAGGTTAATAAAAACTTGATAGCTTCAATATCTACACTACTGTCATTTTTCATGAATGCATTAACATTCCAATCTTCTCAACATTGTTTCCCTTGTTTATAATATTTTGTTAGCCATTCATTTAGATCTTCAATTTTATTTTTTGAAGATATAGCTCATTCAATAGGTACACCAACTTCTTGTCCATAAAAAACAAGCAAGATATATAATTCATACTGCATACGAATAAAACATTGATAAATTAATATTTTTAAATAACTAAATCGATGATAAAATAAAATTCATAAATTTATAGTAAATGTTACTTTACTTACATCATATTTTTGTTGAAAATGTTGAATCTATTGGGAATAATTTACCAAATTATTGATTTTTTTTAAAAATTACGATAAATAAAGATATCAATTTAAAAAATCTCAATGGTTTTATAAATTATTGTAATGGATTCAACATTTTCAACAAATAAATAAGGTGTAAGTAAAATAACGTTTACTATAAATTTATAGATTTTATTTTATCATTGATTTAATTATTTACAAATATTAATTTATCAATGTTTTATTTATATGCAATATCAATTATATACCTTGCTTGTTTTTGATGAACAAGAGACTGGTATCTATTGTATTAACCATATTCTCGAGAAATAAATTTGAGGATCTAAATGAATGACTAACAAAAGTTTATAAGTGATGGAAACAATGTTGAGAAGATTAGAATATCAATGCATTCATGACAAATGATGTTAGTATTGAGATTGAAGCCATTATGTTTTTATTGGCCTTAGTTTCAATATTTAAACTTCAATCAATTCATTATAGTTAATTAATATTTAGTTTATACAAATATATATTTCATAATTTATAAATTAAAGTAATTTAAATTTAACATTTCATTTTGTTATAATGTTACTTATTAAGTTTAATAATGTAACTTATAGATTATCTTTTCAATGTTGAGTACTTTTATGTATTTGACAAAATAAACATAGATTGGTATAAACATGTTTGATAGATTGGACAAGATAATGAATGCAATGAATGACAATGCATATATCACTACTCACCTAATAAAATAGTTCATGGAAGAATTCAAAGAAAATAATACATTTATTGATTATTTGCAAAAAAACTTGGTGTTATAAGATCGTATTGGTAGGCTTGTTAGATTATTTATTTTGATTTGTATGTATTTGTATTCTTTTAAGTTATTTTTTTATGTTTATTAATGTATTATTATTATTTTTGTATAGAAATGTGGGCAACAAATTTTTGAATTTTTTTTCATACAAATCAAGAAATCAATGCTTTCATAGAGTTATACCACTTCTACATTTAGAGTCATTATCTAAGTGATTGTGATAAAAAATGTACAAGGAAAATTGATTGGTTTATCCATACACTTCTTCATAGAGTAGTCATTTTATAAAAAATTAAAGATATTTGTAGTTATCTAGATTTTTTCACTAATTTTAAAAAATAAAGATATTACATTACTGTATTAAAAAGGTCCAAAATAATACCTAATATAATTTTTTATCCATATGGTCTCCATAATGCATACAAGAAGTCAATCTGCTCCAATAAAATAGTATCTTGTTAGAAAATTTAGACCAAATTTACATGTATGCGATTGCCAGTAGGCAGAAAGGGGAAACACATGCAAACATGTGTTGAAGATTTCATATCTCCTAAAAATAAACATAACAAATGAGCAAGATCAAGTTGTTGGTAAGAGTCATTCAATATTTAAGTATAATATTTATATTTTTAATGACATTTTTTTTCTTCTCAAAACTAACTAAAGTAATCTTATTGAATTACAAATAGTGTTACTCCATTGGTTGATGATGATGATGATGTGAGAGAAAGTTATAGTTAGAAGAATAATACCACTAATAATGTTAATATGATGTTTATAATAAAATATTCATTATTTTTTATAATTCTAAAAATTAAATTAATATTTTATTTGTAACATAGATTATTGTATTCCACAAGAAGATCTAGATGTGCTTAAAGTTGTCATTGACGAAGATAAAAAATTTTGGTAAATTTCAATATCATTATTTTATTAATGAATTATGACTTTTTTTTAATATATTTTTTGACTTTAATATTTATTATTTTTATTATAGATGGTTGTAAATCATTTGATGCTTTAAATGATAGATTCTAAAAATTTGTTGATTATTTGAATTCACTACTCCAAGATTTACCAATTAAAGTAGATCAAAAACATACTTTTAGTCAATGTGTTGAGAGATTTAGAAAAGATCTTCAAGCATCCCCTACTTCTTACAAACTTACATTGATCCATGTTTCAGAGGATATTCCTATAAGATGAATATCACCATGGTTTAGTCCAAAAAAATGCGCAAACGCTAGTTTATTCATCACAGAAGCAATGCTATTCATCAAGATTTGAATGAAAGAGTTGAGGAGCGTGAATTTTTTTAGCTCCCCTCTATAGGTGGTATGAAGTAATAGAAAAAAAGGTCTCCAATTGTTCAGGCATATAAATACAAGAAAAAAAGAGTTATCATCAAAAAGCAACATACTGAGTATATTTATTCAAAATTATTTTAATATTTTGCATAACAGTAATTATTGTTCTTATATCACATATTAAAAATATGTCATTGTAGGTTTGGATGATCAAGACAATGATAAAAAAACATCGATTGTCTTTTATTTAATGATTTAAACCACACAACAACTAATGAAATGCAAATTATTGATGATAATTTTTTAACTTTAAATATATTCATTCATTAAATGAGATATTTCTCAATTCTTATTTTTAACCAATTTTCTATAATTAATCAAATCAATAGTAGATATAATTCATGAAAATGAACCATCAATGCTTAATGTTATATTTGATCAGACATTTACAAAAACTATTCTAGATAATTTAGGGTTTTAATATTATTTTGACTAAGTATATATTGTACTGTTAGACTTAATGTTGTATGTATGTTGACTCAACAAAACACTGAACAACATAAGTTACTATTTTTTTTTATCTTAACCAAACACCAAAAACAATAGATGTAATGCAAGTTAGAGATCATAAATAAATTATGAAATAATTTTTTACCAATTTTTATATTTAATTTTAAATCAATTTAATAACTAAACTATGTAATTTATAGGTTTTGATGACATTACAATGAAGAATCATGTTCAACAATAATATAGATATTTAATACAATTTACTATACTTTCAACTTATATTGTATATTTATAAAATTTGTTCATTGGCTTAATTATAAGAAATATTTTGATATATGTTCATGACAAATCATATGATCATATATAAAGTTAGGGTTGATACTTTAGAATTAATCTATTTATCATTTCATGCATTCACCTAATTTTCTTATTTATCACACTTATTCATACACCTACTTCCACTTATTCTATTAACCACCTAGATTTAATCATTTAGGTTTGAGAAGAGTATGAAGTAATTGGTATGATCTTGTGTAAAATTAAGCTAGATGCTACATGTGTTTCTTGTAATATTTAGTTTTCAAAAGAGTATGAAGTAATTTATTTAATTAGCCGATAGGTTATATATAGTGTGAGGTTTTAGCCGAAACAACAAAAATTTCCCACAAAATCGATAATGGTTTCAGTGAAATGCTAATTTTAGTGAAATGCAAAACTCAACCATAGCTTATCTATGCATTTAATTCTATTAAATGCTCGACAATATGATAAATGTAGAGTATCACTCTTTCTAGATTTTGTTCACTGCTAATCTCGTGCCCTACGATTGAGCGGGCTTGTAAATAATGTAATTTTAATTTATTTAGTTTGACTTAGGATTGCAATTCATCTCATAGTCACTTTTTTAGTTTCGTTGCTTTAAAAACATGACGGGGGAGTGCAAGGAGATGCTTGCGATGAAGCTCTGCAATTTCGAGTTGGGAGACGTGGATGATTTCATGGTGTGGGCGAGTGATGAGGAGGTGACCTGATTTCGCCTGTGGGAGACATATAGATCAAGGGAAGAAGTGGAGAAGTACACACAAAAAAAGGCCATGGAGCACTCGTGGTATAATGTTATCTGCGTCAGTGAAGAGCGATGGGAGCCATCTCCCTGGATCGAGGTGGAGAAACTTGCTTCTGTAGGGAAGAAATTGGATATGTGGTGGCACACAGGTGGTGGGGGAAAGGCGTCGCCTCCCAAGCTGTCCACTTGGCTCTCTCTATGGCTTTCATTGACATGTCGAGTTTGGAGCGCATTGAAGGCCTAGTGGAACCCCACAATTTGGCATCTCAGAGAGTTTTAGAGAAGTCTGGGTTTTTCAAGGAAGGGATTATCCAAAAATATCTTACGACCAAGGGAAGAACTAGGGATATGTATATTTATAGGTTTCTTGACACAGGTTTGCCTCAGTCTAGTGTATAGTTGAGATTAATCAACACGTATTTTCTAAATTGAAAGTGGTAAATTTTATTGCTCTCACTCGGACCTGGGACCTCTTGTATCTAACTCTATAAGTTATAGCTTACCAAATGTAAAAATTGTTATTCGTTGAATTCTTATTAGCATGGATATTCACTTCGATGCCCTTGGCACTCATTGTTGCACCCAATGCAACCTTTTCCACTCTTCTGGACTATTGATGCACCCTCCACAACACTTCTTGGTCCTACCAAGTTCCATGCACACTTTTGCACACACACATGCATTCCCAACATTCTCAATGTTGGCATCCCACCTTGGCCTCCTCAGTTCCCTGAACACTCAAGCCACATTCCTTCATGGAACAGCTAGGCTCCCAAATAAAAGATATTAAGATTTTGAGGTATTGGTTAGATAGATGCTTAGATATTTTTTGATGTCTTTTTGATAGATGTATTTAAGAGATCTACAATATTATTAGATTTCTATATAGATATATATAAAATTGAACTTTATAGATGATTATCAAATTTGTACTTTTTTTTATCCACTCACTAGACTACAACCCCTCATTACTACTTTGTAGTTATGTCTATTGACATAACTATCAGCCTAAAATGTAAAAAAATGAAAAATGTGTAGGATAAGCGAAGGGTTTCTTGCTCAATTCAATTCAATTAAATTTGAAATAATGTCAAGAGACTTTTTAGCATTGAGTTGAGTATGGTTGATAGTAGTACGAGGAATTGATCTTAATGTCATTAAGTAAATATTTTGGAAAGGATTATATGTGAACTCTTATGATGTTTATGTTAGTGGAACATCCAAAATATGGAAGGATTGTGGAAACATGATGCCTTATGATGCAAAATAAAATACAATTTTGTATTTACAATTCCTTCCAAACACCTTTAGTAGTTACAAGAGATGATAACTAATCTGTTCGCAGTGTCTAAATCAAAATTTGCTTGTACTTTTTATGTGAATCAGCGACCAACATTTTGGGCATCTTTCAAGTTGCAACTAATTTCTATTATACTTTTATCACTCCGTATTAACTAGCACTAGCCCTGATTACTCAATGAAAAGGCGACGATTATAGACACTAAAAATTGTCCTAAGCCTACGACTCTTAGATTCATCATTTCCCCTTTTATTCTTCATAATTAAATAATTTTTAATTATTTAATTATTTTCTAATATCATGTCTTTTATTAATTAAATAATTATTTAATTAATTCATTTCTATTTTTATTCCTCCGTGATTAATTAAATAAATTTTATTTATTTAATTTTTGTCTTTTTTCTACTATAATTAAATAAAATAATTATTTAATTATTCATTAGCCTCTTCTCTCTTAAATTAAATAAATTTTATTTATTTAATTTTTGTCCATTTTTTGCTATAATTAAATAATTATTTTTAATTATTTAATTATTCATTAGCCTCTTCTCTCCTAAATTAAATTATTTATTTATTTAATTTGGTCTACTCTCTTGAATTTTGAATTAAATCATTATTTAATTCAAAAGATTCCCTTTGTCACATTCTTCTATAATTAAATAATATCTTTATTATTTAATTATTCATTGGCCACCTAAATTAAATAATTTTTATTATTTTAAATTCTCCTATCACCTCTTTGTCTGTGCCAATCTTATCTTCTACATCAAATCTTATCTCTTGACATCTCATTTAATCTTAGCCCTTGATTGAATTATCTCATAATTCAATTTCAATCCTTCATCCTTATCATTTTCCCTAATTTAGCCCTAACCCTATTTCATACTACAACTTTCAATCTTGGCCATTGATTAAGACATCTTATTGACATCCAATCTCAACCATCAATCCAAATCAGACCTTTCCTATAAATCAACCCTCTCATAAGCCATTTGGGGGTTCGATTCTTCAAGCATCCTTATGCTGTCAAAATCATTCTTGAATCTTTCATCTATCTCTATCTATCATCCTTCATCTATCACCCTCATCATATCGTTGTGTTGCTGAATTGAGCAACCAACATACCAAATCAATCGATTCATTGATCCATCATTTGCATCTATTTGAGGTATTGAAGATTTGGATTAGGTAATGCATATTATTGTTTTATCATTCTTATTTTATCCAATTTTTTCGTATACATTTTGGTGAACCCGATGTGAACCCCCTAACTAATTTTTGGCTCAATATTTTGACAAATTTTGAGGAATTTTGGAGTTGGATCTTTTTTGTTGCAGGTTTTGCATCATTCTGAGACAAAACCTTAGTTTTCAAAGATTCAACCATATATATCTCTCAAACAACTGCAGATCTTTTCACAAAAATCAAGAGCTTTCAGTCCAAAAATCAAGAGCTTTCAGGTTTTGCATCTTTTCACAAAAAAATTTCTACAAGCTGGGGACAATATCAAGAGCTTTCAGTCCAAAAATCAGATTTTTTGGATCTGTTTTTATTTTTTTATAAATATTTTTTATTTTTCATGAAAAATCAATTTTGAGAGCAAATTAGCAAATTTTTTAGATTTCTTTATATTTATGGAAAACTCTCTAAATTCTAATAGGGGTCAGTTCATTATGTTTTTAATTTGGATGAAAAATAACTAGACAAAAAAAAAACTTTTAAAATTAGGGTTTTACAAAGATTTGCTTATATCTCACAAAAGGTTGTAGATCTTTTCACAAAATATTTTGTGCAGATTTGGGATGTTGTCAGGAGCGTGCAGTCCAAAAATTATAATTTTGGGAACTGTTTTGAATTTTTAATAAAAAATTAGTTTTGGGTGCAAAACAACATTTTTTTCAAATTTCTTTTCATTTATGGAAAGCTCTAGAAATTTCAGTAAGGGTCTGTTCTCTATGTTTTTATTTTTGATGCCAAAAACATTTCCAAAAATCAAATTTGTCTTGACTAGCTAACCCTCTAATATTAGTGATCAATTATCTTGTTAGGGTTTTGGCTTTGTTATTGGTTTTGTGAATGTGCAGAAAAATAAACACTTCAAAAGACAAGTTGGATCAAGTGGACAAAAATTTGGAGCTAAAGAAATTCTAGGTGCACACATTTCATTTTTTCATTTCTTAATCTTGTTTGTCACACATTTGGATTTGGGGCTTTAAAATGAATATTTTGTTTGCAATCACACTTTGAAATTGGACTTAAAAAGAACCATTGTCTTCCATCACACATTTTGGCTTTGGGTTAAAAAGAACAAGTGCTTCCATTGTTTGTTTACACACATTTCATTTTTAAGGGAAATTAATCACTATGAGTGTGAATCAAGTGCGTGTGTGGTTAAAAACACCACACTTGGTTCACTTTTGTCATACCCTTCTTAGGATGCCTTCTCGAAGCACACACCCCCTAAGGTATGACCTCAATCAAGGTGTGAATCCAAAGACACGCCTCTTTGGGAGTTGAAATGTTGTCACTCTTGGCTAAGCCCTAAAGAACTTTATACCTTTGGGAAGTGAAGGTGAAAGGTGGGTTACCCCTTTCTACCGGCTGTGTGGTAGGATTTTTATTTCAAATCATCCCTAGTCAACCTTGTGCATCCTAGCTTAAGACCTAATTGGCCATACCAACTTGACTAACATTAGGCTTGTTGTTTTGTATTCAAATGTTTTCTTAATCATAACATTTAATCTTGAAAGACAAATTTATCATTGTGTTTGGTGTGTGTGTTCATGCATTTACATGTGAGAACTTATGTTTGATATTGCCCAAGTCAAACTTCCAATAAACACTTTCCACATCATCCAAATCATACAATCTTTTCATTCCACATCATATCCTAACCATCATCATCTCTTTAATCCAATCAACATCATTTTACACCATGCCAACATTAGAAGACCTAGTACTCCAATTCAAAGACCTCCTCCAATCACTTTATCAAGCACCACAACCCTTAGACCAAAAAATTATACACAGGATCCAAAGCCTCATCCAACGATTTCAACTTCAAACAAATCAATCAACTCAAATGCAACAACTCATAGCACAAGCCCAATACCTCATGGCCACTTGTCAAATCCAACAAGCACAACATCAAGTCCAATACCACATCAACAAATTTCACATCAATCCTATGTGTCACCTATATCATTATATCAACCTCATCCATCCACATATCACGTTACCCCTTCATCAACTTATCACACCTCTTCTAATGTCAACCCTTATCCATATCAATCAGCCTCTCAACAACTATTATCCTATGCAACCCCTCCATCATTATCACAACAACAAATCATACCACAAGTCCAAACACCATTTCAACCTCAACACATTCAACCACAATCCTATGTGTCACCTTCATCTTCATGCCAACCTAACCCATCTACCTATCATGTCAATGCCACATCAACATATCCACCTATATCACAACAAGAACATAGGAGCCCAAGTCTACCTTGGAAACAAAATCAAGAGTCTTTCAATTCTCATGCTCCATTTGACAAGGGGAAAACTAATCTAGTTCATGCACCCTATAACTTTATCATACCACCATCAGATCAAATGTCTATCCCTATGCCAACATGTCCTAGTCCTAATCCATTGGCCTCTCCACCTTCTAACCCATCAAACTCTTCATTACCCCCACCATCATCTAATCCCCCATCAAATCTACGCCCTAAATTCAAAAATTTCAAAAGAAAACCTATGGCATTACCAAATCCACCCATCCACCTACAAAGGATGTCACCCAAGGGCTGCTAGCAAGGAATCAAACATCGCCATGTCATCAAACTCATATGATTGAACCTACCAAAGAGTCTTCAAACATCATGCCCATCCTTACAACCCCATCATGTAGTCTCCCCCTTGAGCCTATTCAAGAGTCTCCCCCATTGAGCCCAAGTAAACCTCCATGTTGTTGACCATCTAGAACATGTCGAGCCTATTCAGGAATCATCCCTTTCCACTTCCATTCAAGCAACCCAAGAGGTATGTCAAGAGAATTATCCTAAGCATGAGGAAACATTAACCCCTCATTCTAATCAAGAGGTATGTCAAGAGAATTATCCTAAGCATGAGGAAACATTAACCCCTCATTCTAATCAAGATCTAGGTCCTTCTAATGATCCCACTCATAACATATTGGTCCTATTTATGATCAAGATCCCCTCTATGATCTTACTTATGATCAAGAAGGCCACGATGATCCTCTTAGCCAACTCTATGTATTCCATGTTCAAGAGCCTATCACTTCACCTATGCATGAGCAAGATATCCCAAATTCACCTTCACCTAGTCCTATCCATTATCCATCAACATCCACTTCACTTGATGAGACATATGCCTCCCAAGCACACATAGAAGATCAAACAAATATCATGGGTCTAAGTGAACACAATGCTAATCAAGATCCTAATGATCCTCCATCACCTACTATCGACCCCATTGCAAGTCCTCCATCATATCCTATTGGCCTTTCCACCCTCATTCATGAATGTTCCTCCTTAGAACAACAACCATTATCTTCCCTTGCTTCATTTTCTCCATCTAATAAGGAACTTGTGTTTAGTGTTCCACCTACACCTAGTCCCATTTTCCATTGCATACTCCAAAACATGAACCACCAAGGTAAAGGTTTAGACTTTCATGAACAAGGTATTTTGGAGCCCATCCATGTCAAAGTCCCTTGACACTCTTATGGCCTTGGACATACACCCCAAGGACACCAATCTCAAGATGTTGGTACTTCCTCCATGCATCCTAAGTCCACCTTCTTCCATTATAAATCCTATCATACGCCTAAAACATATGTTGCCATCGCTCCTCCATCATCCTACAAATGTCAAAATCATGTGGTTGTACACCTTCCACCATCAACTTTGCCACCATTGCTTCCAACTCCTAATATCCCTCCATCTAATCTACCTCTGTTACTGCCAGCACCTAATATCTCCATTATACAATCCCCTTATCCATCCATCCATAACTCTTCTAAAAATCCTAATCATGACCAAGCAATGCACACATTGTCTAAACATGAAGCTTCCACTCATTCCACCATACCCATGGGATTCAAAAACAAAAAGTTCAATGCCTCTACCTATAAACTAAAAAATCCTAAGGACCCCCATGCCTTAGGACATCAATACAAAAGGTCAAAGAAAAATCCATCTAAAAAGTTATATAAGCCCATACCTCCAAAAGTAAAGGCCAAAACTAAAATGGTTTGGGTCCCTAAGAAAAAGGAAAGCAATTCAAATGAGACATCTACATCACAAAAATCCCAACCATCTACTTCCACCTCACATTCCCACTTTATTCAAGAATCTCATATTCCATCTCACAAGCAAAATAAAAGTCATAAAAATACTAAGTCTTTGTGGGTACCTAAAGCGCTTCATCACCCATCTCCTAACCAAACATCTCCATTGCTTCCTACACCCCGTCCACATCAAAAGATTCAATGTTTATCACAATGTGTGCAACCATTGGTCATGACTCCCTTCCATTTCACAACAATTCCACATACCTCCATCTCCTCACCCTTCACTCATTATCTTAAATATCTCCCCCACCACCTTCCTATGGTCCATGCTTTTGGCTAAGCCTCCCTATTCATCTTTTGCAAAAGTCCTATATAATACCTATCATAATCCACCATCTTCCCTACATAATCTACTTCATAATCCACTATTTTCCTCCATAATCCACATCATAATCCATTATCCACCTAATCCACATCCCTTTTTGATGCATCCCCCTACCAACATCTATGAGCACATTTGACATGGTCCATGCAATGACATCCATCTCTAGTGGGACTATCACCTCTCATGGAATTAGACACTTGAGTCCCTCCTATCCATATTCCCCTTCTCCTATCCGAAAAAAAAAGGTCAGAAGAAAAAGGTAAAGAGAAATCCCTTTGTCCAATGGTGAAAACCTAGTAAACAGGTGCCCCGAATAAGTACCATGATGAAAACCTAGCAAATAGGCGTCATATGTAGGTTGATCTTCTATGTCAGTTACACTTAGGGGCACAATGCCTCATCTATTCAACCTATCATTTTCATGTCATATCATTCTATCTTACCATCCTACCATCTTTAGCCGTATACCTCCCTATCATATTTGAGTTTGTTCATACTCTCTTCCTCCTTTTGATCTTGATGAAGATATAGGGGCAAAAGGGTTAAAATGTGTTTTGGGTATCTCTTGAGATATACCTCATCCTATCTAAACCAATCCATCCCTTCATTCCCTCTTGTCATAAGCTTTGCCATGAAAAATCCTAAGTCTACTACCTAGAAGGGGGCATGTTATTCCTATGCGACATAGTCCTTGGAGATCACATCCTAGCTCCTCATGATGCCTACATCCATTCCACTATATCTTATCCTTTTACCCACCCATTTATCATCCATTGACATCTCAAAACATTTCAAAAATCCAAAAAAAATCAAAACATTTCAAAAATCCAAAAAATTAGAACATTTCAAAAAAATACAAAAAAAATCAAAATATCCCCAAAAATAAGAAAAATGGAAAAATGTCATGAAAAAAGACAAAAAATCAAATAGCCAACAAAAATCCAAGCAATAAAATCAAACCAAATCACTTCTTCCAATCAAACCCATTCTTCTAATCAATCCAATCATTATCATCAAATCAAATCATTTCTTCATCAATCCTTAAGCCATACCATTCCAATCACATCAATTCTTCTATTCAATTAATCACATCCTTTCATCCAATCAAATCATCAAATCAATCATCATATCATTCCAAACCACTTCTTCAAATCAAATCAATCGAACCATTTCAAGCAATAATCGAAATGCAAGGCAATCTTTAATCCATACCAATCAAGTTGATCAATCTTGCCAAATTATCCAATCCCATCCTTTGGTCTTGATCCTATTCTTGTTGTAAACCCAATCAATCGAAGTCAATCAATCAATCAATCAATCCTTGTGTTGATATAGGGATATTTCGTTCCCCACGATGACAACACTATCATCATCAATCAAAATCAAGCAATCAATCAGTTACTCATTTGTTTACAGCTTGAAGGGGGCAATACCTTGTTTGTTTTTGTATCATTTGTGCATGCTTGATTGCTTGCTTGTGTGTGTTATCATTTTTATCTTACATTTGCATCCAATCCAAATTACTCCCAGCTAATATTCATATCTTGTATCTAGACAAGGTTGTATTATGCTGGGGCACGAGACACATCGTCACCTTGGTGCATCATGTCTAGTGTTACATTAAACATCATGGTTGCTCACCTTCTTGCAACACAACATATTATGAATATTTTTATCTATCTTTTATCATTTCATTCATTTCGAGAGCATACCCATGTTTGTTCAACCCGACTATCCTCTCGAGGGGGCATCATCATCCCATCATCATCCTATTCTTATATCATCATCATCCCACTCTTATTTCATCGTCATCCTATCTTTCTATTGTCATCCATTTTCTTCTATCCATACCTTAGCTTCTTTGAAATGATGTTACTCGATACAAATCTCATCATCTCGAACATCATCTCAAAGAGAGACAAAATGTAGACACTAAAATTTGTCCTAAGCCTGTGACTCTTAGATTCTTCATCATTTCCCCTTTCATTCTTCATAATTAAATTATTTAATTATTTTCTAATGTCATATGTCTTCTATTAATTAAATAATTATTTCATTTCTATCTTTATTCCTCCAGTTTAATTACGTCACTAATTAAGTCCCTTTCTTTCTCAAATTAAATAAATTCTTATTTATTTAATTTTGTCCATTTTCTAGTACAACTTTCAACTTGACCATTGATTAAGACATCTTATTGACATCCAATCTCAACCATCAATCCAAATCAGACTTTGCCTATAAATCAACCCTCACATAAGCCATTTGGGGGTTCAATTCTTCAAGCATCCTTATGTTGTCAAAATCATTCTTGAATCTTTCATCTCTCTCTATCTATCATCCTTCATCTATCACCCTCACCATATCGTTATGCTATTGATTTGAGCAACCAACATACCAAATCAATCAATTCATTCATCCATCATTTGCATCTTATTGAGGTATTGAAGATTTGGATTAGGTAATACATATTATTGTTTTATCATTTCTTATTTATCCAAATTTTTCGTATGCAACGACTATGTCATTCTTTAATTTTAGAATGTACCTGACAATACAAGATTTTCTTTAACAGAGAGTTTAATTTGCCGGTAATACAAGAGTTTCATAAACAAAGAGTTTAATTGGTATAATGTATGTCATGGCATATAAACATACTGATTTGTCTTTTAACAGCTGCAATCATGTAACTTCCGTGTACTTATGGAAAGAGGGAAGAAAAGCATGCTCTTGTTTTCCCAGACACAATACTAATTCAACACAAATAGTATTTATTCTTTAGATCTCCAATTGATAGTTAGCAAGGGGCATGCTTGCCGATGGGGAGACTTCAACCATCCAAGAAATGACTAAAAGTTAGCCTTTGATTTGGAGAGAATGTATATTGGACCATTAAGTCTTTGGATGGATATGTTGAGACTTGAGAGTATGAAGTGTATGACATTTAGACTTATTGATCATGGATGCATAGTATCTATAATATGTTCTTCCTCTCTGAATCCAAGAAAAGTTGTTAAAATCTCGGTCTCTTTCTTTAATTTTAATTGCCTACAAACATATGAAAAGCTAATTTTGTTTGTCCTAACATTTGATTAGGTGTTCAAAAGGTTGAGGCTACTTTGGGGAGCTATTCTATCTTTTTTACAACCTTCCAATCTCTGTGCCTTGTGATGTAAAAAGTCCTTGTACCTCTTTTTTTTTTTTTAGCATTCCAACCAATAAGATATAACCATATGAGACCCATAATTGCTACAATTACAATGATGTTTTTGTTTTTTCATTTTCTTTTAGTATTTACCTTGTTTGATACATCTAGTGATTCTATCAGCAACAATCTGAGTACATCTACTAAAATGGGCTTGCTTGTGGGCCACAACTATTAGACACGAGCACAAATACAAACTCACACAAAATCTTGTAGGGCACACATTCTTTTATGCTCAAAATGAAACAAAAAAATGATAACAAGGTGCACACTCTTGAAAATATATAGTTATTATGGGATTATATGAAAAAGCAAGAAGCATGGAATGTCTACACATCCCAGTATAAACCGGAACACTTTTTAGATCCTAGAAACGGAAGCTTCCTAAATGTGCAAGAAAGGATGAGACTTAGGATGGATGCCCTACAAACAAAGAGGAACGGATGTTTGCAGCATAACAGGGGGGTTCCCTCAAAATAAAGGTTATGGCAACCTTTATTTTTGGATAAAACATACCTATTTTCTTTTAATCGATGAGTAAATATTTAAATTATGGGTACTACTTAAGAGGCCATATCTCACCTATCTGTTATAGAAGTTTATCAAATGATTATTCAAACAAATAGTCAAAATTTATAGCATGGTTTAGAGAAAAAACATGATATGGGTGGGCTAGTTGAAAATTTTCATACAACTTAAAAAGTTTGGTGATCTCCTTAAGTAGACTATTACTGAGATTTATTATAATAATATTACAACTATCATCTTTTAAACATTGTCTTTTCTACCTAGACTACTGACATTAGAGTCCCATATAGATGTTTGTATAAGAGCCACTAGCTTACACACTCAACTCATGAACCTCAACTACAAATATATTATCATCTTTCTTCACCCCTGGAGTCTAGGAAAGATGCCTTCGTTTCAGAACATTACACCTTTGTATCTCTGTTGAGTGTCCTAGAATCTAGAAGCTTCTATTCTTAGGATGCCATTTTCGATGAAGTTCATAAGGATTGACTTGCAACCATTGATGATGTGTTTGGGAGGATGGAATAAGGGTTTCCTTGTCATTCTCTCCATTTTTCTTATATGTTGAAAGCGTCTCCAGCTGATGCTTCTCGTTTTTCCAATTTTTTATGTTTCTTATTTTATTATGCCTTTTCTGAGAAGATTCTGTTACACTCTTTTTTATGTCATTACATGAATTTGTATTGAATTCCTATTGATACTTCATGGATATTAATATACATACTTTATTTCTTAAAGGCGACTTCATCTCTCATACCAGTTTGGCTTTCTTCATATAAACTAATGCCAACACAAAGTTATATTCAAGCTTCAATAGCGGTTAAAGCAATCCAGTGACTTCTCTTTTAATACTTTCAATTAAACAAATAGATTATGTCTTGGGTTTGAAATGTTTTGCATTATGGCAAAATTAACAAGAAAACAACTAAAAGAAAGTTTATAGCATGCATGGATGCATCCTGGATCTAATGGTATAATTGTGCTCAGATTCTCATTGGACAAGCATTTGTGGTGTTTCTAGAGAATTTGTTTAAAATGGAACCATATGAAAAATAGATCAGTACATGCTTAACTATCCAATACCAGTTGGTTTTTTGTTTTGTAATTTTCTTAGATTCTTAAATCTAGTTGACAATATATGAATTGAAAGCCAGAATCTACTATTGACAGAAAATACTCCGAATAACTTGTTGGCATAATTTCTGGAACCTGAATTAAACAAGAATGATTTGACATCAACTAGAACATGGTACTTGAAAACTGAAACAAAAGGATATAATTTTTTATCTTTCTATGCTAAAACTAAATAATGATAAGCAGAGTGACATAAGTGTTTATGATGCTCTGTAACAAAAATGTTGCCATATTTTGGAAAATTTCCAAACTAGAAATATTATATGATGCTCTATAGTGAAAATATCATAATTCATATTTCTGCTGGGAAAATTTAATGATTTGATCATCTGTGCAATCCATTGTCTTATTTATATTTGTGTTAAATTCAGACATTGATTTAAGGGTTTAATTGAATTGTGTTCGAATTTGTGGCATGCACTTCCTGTGATGGGAAAAATGGAGGTTTGTATTTCTTGTAGACAAAAAATTAAATGACTTTGATTTACGAAAGATTCCTGCAATGCATTGGAAGAGTCTGGCCACCCCCATTTCAGATTCCAGCTCATCTGATAGAGCTGGTCTTTGACTTCAAATGTTTAAGGCTAGATCCAAGTCAGAAACTGTTTTGTTTATATATATTACAATTATAGCTCAAAAAAAGGAGCAGCTGGGAAAAAGCAGCTTGAAGATTACATCATCATATAACCATGGTAACCTAGGACAGAGCATAAAATATAGCATATGAGCATCCATGACAGTATAATAGCTTAAATATAGATTTTTACAAAGACCATGTAAACTTTTCAAAGTGAACACAGTTGATGTGTATTTACTAATATTATTTGTTACATTTGTTCACATAGCTTTACATACACTTAAGAATTAAGAGTCAGTTTTGATAAAGAAGATTATTTTAAAGGCGATTTCCATCCTCTGTTTAGGTCTTGATTGACTTTATTTGCAATTTTCCAAGGATATCACTTTCAATATGAAATGAAAATAGCAATTTTCTTCCTATGATGGTAATAAGGATAAGCAAGTGGAAATGTGGGATGGAACATTGCGGCAGAACATGTTTAACGATAGTTTCACAAACTTGCAGAAAAAACTACAGATTGTGATGTTTACTTCTTCTAATTGCTGACATTAAGAATAAGATTTTTATAAGAACATGCATCCTTTGGAAAATGAGTAGTCCATTTAGAATGAATTCCATCACATGGAGTGATAAATTTCCAGTCACCTGAATAACTGCAAGAGTTCAGAGTGGGATGCAAATTGAAAAAAATTGCACAAATAAGAGATAGAAAGTTGCATATATTATAGAAAGATCATCAAAGTCAAAGTCAATATGATACAACTTCCATGTCTATCGACTTATTTTCACATAGATGAAAGAGAAAACTTTCACATTCTATGTGTCAATCTTAGGATAGGACAAGCCTTGGAAGGTCAGGGAGAAATCCTTTCTGGATATTGTGGTTATGTGGTTTTTCTGATGATGATTTTGGCTTGATCACTTCTGTGATTTGACCCTCTTGTGAGTGGTTGCTCCGTGAAGAATAATATAAGCAATGCACAAATTCCCACAGAAATGAAGAAAGCAGGCGGATTAATGATCTTAGGCATATTTCTTGGACTGCTTCAGCTCTGCAATGGCATCTCAGAAGAAGCCCAAATCTCGTTGGAGATTAGGAGAGTTAATGGGGAACTCAGATTGATCAAACTTTCAAATGACTATTGACTGCAGGGAAAATGAAATTCTGGTATTTGGGAGTCTATTTTATTGACTGTATGATTGTGTGAAATCTGGTATGCTTTCCTCAATTAATCTTTGAGATTCCCAATGTCTTAGACGTTTTTACTTCTACGTTTTGGTTAACACTTACTATTGTTGTTTGGTGATGGACGTAAATTATCCTTTTACACTGAAATCCTATAAAGCCCGAAAGATCTTCCTTCAAAAAATCAGGAAACTTTAAATGATTGAACTTTGCCTCCACGAGATTCAAACCAAAGGCCTACATAAAAACTTTAAAATGATTGAGCTTTGCCTCCATAGAATTCAAACCAAAGAGCTACTCAAAACCCCCGAGTGAGATGTCTCTTGGTTTATAAAACCGCCATTAGGGCTGCTAGAAAACAATTTGGAGCTTTTTCCCTCATTCTCCTCGGAAAGGAAGATTAAGTTGTCAAATTTGGCATTCCACGAATCCAAGCGTAAAGACAGTCCAATAGTTTTAAATCAAAATGCCATTTTGTTGATTGCTGCTTATTTTTGGATAAATTGTGTTGCATATATGCAAGGGCTAGTAGACGATCTATCTGTGGAGAAACAGGGGTAAGAGGAGAGAGGTATACGTAGGGAGGGCATAACTTTGTGTGCGTGGGAGACATGCAGGTGGGCCGATTGAATCACATAGGCAAATCTTGCAGGGTGGCAAGTGGCAGATGAAAGGGTAGGCAACTAAGCACCATGCGGTGTTCAGAGAGTGCAGGTAGATGCCAAGAGCATTGCCTTTATAAACTCTTTTCTTAAAAAACATAACTTTGGTGTAACATTTCGGTTTTAATGAATCAAAAAATTATGACAAGAGAGAAAGAGAAACTGGTATAGTAATGGTAAATTTTCAGAAAATGGCAGGCCGCACCATTATCGTGGCCCGCATGGCTATGTCAGGTATTCATCGCAATAACGAGGATCTACTAAGGGGCCATTTGTGGGTCATGCAGGTCGAGGGTAACCTGCTATTAGGCATAGGTTTACTAGATCGAAGTGGATCCCGTTCTGTCCTCGTCATTTGGTTCATGACAAACAACCAGTTTTTGATATCTGTGCGGCAGTGAAAGTCGGGAACAATGATAAGTATTATACGCAAGCAGGAAGATACTATGAGAAGGATTCACATTATTTGAATCATTTTTATGAAGATGCCCAATAGGATTACAGACCTAGGGCACAACAGCAAGGTGGTCCCTTCATTTCAAAAATTGTAGCAAATGATTATGATCATTTTCTTAAAGAGTCTCACAAAGTAGCAAAAAATAGCACTGACGAAGCTTGCACGCGTCTGGACGGGAATGGATGACCAGGTCTTTTGTGCAGTAATCAAAATCATGAGCCATCTAGTTACATGCAACAGAAGGGGTTATCAAAGGAAAAGAGAGAAAATTTTGATAAAAATTTGCAGCCAGAACGACCGGAGCAGAATAATGGCAAACAACAACAAGGGGTATGGAAGGAAACAAAAGGAGACTTTGCGGAATGCCCCCGCTTCCAGAAAATGGATCAGAATGGAAAGAAGAATTTGGAGTTTCCCAAGGGGAAAATTTTGCAAGGTAGAGGACAAGGGAAGAAAACTAGCCAAAGAAAGAGGGCAAGGAAGCATAGGAAGAAGAGGACTGTTAAGGGAAAGCAGACGAGAAATCAAGTGTGGAGTTGTAAAGAGGAAACTTACCAAGACAAGAACTTGCAGCTCCAATCGCCTATAGATGAAAGGGTAAGCGAGGAAGGGGGAATAATAACTCAGTGTTCTAAGCAAAAGGGCAGTAATCACCTTACATTCCCGGAGCATCTCCTTCACCCGCAAATCAAAGACCCGAGGGAAAAAGCTCTGATTTGTAGGTCTTCCAATTCTAATCTAGATTCAGAACATTTAAAGGGTTTCCTTTTTGAAGAATGGGAGGGGCTTGTATCAGTTTTTTATTTGGATCAGACCAAAGGAATTTTCATTGCGTTATTTCACGCTAAAGAACAAAGAGATGCGGTGTATAAAGTTAAAGCTTGGTTCTTTTTAGGGTCTGGTTTAAGCATGCAACCATGGGTTCCAAATTTCAAGTCTGAAGAGTTTGTTTTTAGATTTGTACCTTTTTGGTTTCAAATGCATGCACTACTGCTGGAATACAGAGAAAGGAGTTTAATAGAACTATGGCTAATCATGTGGGTATTTTTCTTAAGCACAACTATTCCTTCTTTGCAAATCCCTCAAAGCCAGTTAGGGTTTGTGCCTTAATTGGTATGTCCAAAGACTTGCCGAATCAGCTTCAGATAACACCTAGATATGGCAAGTGGATTCAAGATATAATTTTTGAAACTTCCGAGTCTACTTGTGTAAAATGTCATACTTTCGGTCATATTGAAGCTACCTGCAGAGAAAGGGTGTCTGTGGCTAATCAAGAAGAGGCATTTTGTCTGCATAAGGAAAATGGTAGAACTAAAGAGGTAAGTCACGCTTCTTTTAGGACAGAGATATCAAATGGCGAATTTCAAGCATGTGGCAAATTCAATTATTTAGGGGAAGGGAAAGAAACTTGTTTGTCACTACTGAAGCCAATGGGTAAACAGACAATAGTGGTGTCTCGTAAAATGTGCAAGAATATAGTGTTATTGATACAGAGGTTCATGGAATACTGTCCAAATTTATATTCGCCTTCATTGCCACAAGTATCCGAGAAACAGTTGGATGACATAGTTAGAAAACTGATGTTTGAAGGAAGCTCATTTTATCTGTCATCTCAATTAAGCACCTCAGAGTTTGCTATGAATATTGTAAGTCCTCAAAGGCCTTTGTTGCAAGATAAGGCTAATGTTTTAACAAGTAGGGATGATGATGGGGAATTCAGATGAGTAGGAGGCTTTAGCAGAAGAAATTCTTCTTTCAGTGGGAACAGAGATGTTTGACCAATTAGCTGATGAAATAGCAAATGAAGATGACTGGGAAAGGGACGAATTGAAAAATGAAAAGAAAGATGAGGGCATGCAAAGTTCTCAAATGGAGGATTTCCAGCAGACTAATCAAGAGACAGAGAACCACATTGAGAATGAGTTTGATTATATGAAGACATTGTCTCTGTCATAGACTCCATTGCAAACAGTAGTGAAAAAATCTTCGAGAAAAAGGGGAAGGAAGTCAAATCTCACTGAACTAAAGGAGGAGGTAGAAGCGGGAGTTCAAAAAACAATTTATGACTCCATCTCAAACCCAGTTAGCAAACACCAGAGGAGAGCGTGCTGCTCTCCTCAAGCGCAATGAAGATCATATCATGGAATGTCAGGGGTATAAATGCCCTTGACAAGCATGCTTGTTTCAAGTGGTTAATTGATGCTTGTGGAGCTGATATTTTTCTGCTGCAAGAAACTAAGACATTAGAAGCAATGTATGAAGCAATAGTAAACAAATGGCAAAGATGGAAAACGGTGCATTCTCTGGCTCAAGGAGCATCGGGAGGCTTAATTGTCTTATGGAATCCCAAAGTGGTAAGTGTACTATCAGTTAAGAATGCAAGTAATTGTCAACTCTTAGAGATTACAAAGTTTGATTTGAAGTTCTGCTTGTGTAATGTCTATGGGCCATCTTCAACTATAGATAAAAAGCGTTTATGGGATGAGCTGTCACAGGTTCTGAATGGGTTAGGGGATGTTAAAGTTTTGATGGGTAGTGACTTTAATGCCATTATATCACCGGAAGAGAAAGCAGGAGGAGCTAATCCTCCTCTAAAGGTTATGGAAGATTTCAATTCTTTTATTCTAACTAATGCTTTGAAAGATATAATTCCAATAAAGGGAAAATTTACTTGGACAAATCGGTGGAAAGGATTTTTGCAGATTGCAGTAAGATTGGATAGATTCTTAGCATCTTTAAATTGGTTCTTTGGGAAGAATGGTTGGGAGTCTGAAATATTACCTTATCCTGGCTCGGATCATTATCTTATAGCTGTGTAGTTAACAAATATATCCTTGCGTAAAGGCAAACCATCTTTCAAGTTTGAGAGTATGTGGTTCAAGAATTCGCAATTCATGCCTTTGTTAAGGCATTGGTGGATAAATTCTCCGTTTGAACAGGGCACAAAAATGTTTCAGTTATGGTAGAAATTAATGCATGTGAAGCAGCAAATCAAAATGTAGAATGTGCAGGTTTTTAAGAATATCTTTCACCAATAAGAGTTAGTTTTTAAGGACCTGGCAGCAATACATGATCAGATTATAGCGAATGGCTTAGATGATAATTTGTACGAGAAACAAAAAGAGTTGCAGGGAGAATGAGAGGAGTTATGTGCTCATGAAGAGATTTATTGGACGCAAAGTCTAAGAGAATTATGGCTTAAAGAGGGTGATTGAAACACGAAATATTTCCATATTTCAACAAAAATTAAAAGAGCTGCAACTGCAATCTTCTCAATTCAAGAGATGTCAACAGGGAATTGGCTAACAAATGATGAAGACATTAAGAAAGAGGGGGTAATTTTTTTGTAGATCTATTGTCAGCACCTCATAGTAAGTGTGCAAATAGGGAGGATGAAACTGAGCTACTTGGTGTCATTCCCAAAATTCCTCAAGAGGAAGATAATGTTGTTTTGCTAAGGCCTTTTACCTTAGAGGAATTGAAGAGTGTAGTCTTTTCTTTGTCCTTGGATAAGGGGCCTGGGCTAGACAGTTTCACAGTGATCTTCTTCCAAAAATGTTGGGATTTCTTATGTTATGATTTATTGTGGGCATTAGAAGAATGAAGGCGGACAGGCTCAATGGTCGGGCAATTTAATGCAACAAATATTGCAATTATTCTGAAAGTTAATAATCCAAAAACATTTGCAGAGTTTAGGCCTATTTCACTGTGCAACACAGTTTATAAGATATTTATTAAAGCAATATATCTTAGGTTGCAGCCTTTGATACCAAAAATAATATCTTAGGAACAAGGGGGTTTTGTACCAAGGCGTGAAACTTTTGAAGGGACATTGATAGCTCATGAGACACTCCATTCCATAGTGATAGTTCATTTACTCTCTTTTATTGTAAATTTGGATATGATGAAGGCTTACGACAGAGTGGACTGGGATTTTCTAAATAAAGTTCTAGCAATATTTGGTTTCTCAGGAAAGTGGCAAAGATGGATTCTCTCATGCTTGTCGGGAGCAAAATTTTCACTCATATTGAACTCCAACAAGTTTTTTGGTGCCACATAAGGGGTGAGACAAGGGGACCCATTGTCTCCCTTTCTCTTTATTATTATGGCAGAAGCCCTTAGTAGATTTATCCAATATAAGCATACCAGGTGCTTTGCTAGGGAATAATTATTCTGCATACAAGCATTTTAGTAACCCACTCCCTCTTTGCAGATGATACTCTTCTCTTTGGCAAATCATCTATAGAAGAAGCAGCTCAGTTTAAAGAGGTTTTAGATAAGTATAGCTCAACTTTAGGCCAAAAAATCAATGCAGCCAAGTCTAAAATTTATGTTTTTAATAAGAAGGAAATCATAAAAAAGAAAATAGTGAAGTTGTTGGGGTTCCAACAAGCAGATCTGCCCTGCAAATACCTAGGCATTCCTTTCTTCAAGGGTTCTAACAAAGTGTCGTATTGGGATAAAGTGATAGATAGATTAAAGACTCGGATTCTTCTGTGGAAAGCTCGTTGGCTATCATTATTGGGTAGAATCTTGCTATTCAAATCAGTCTTGTCAGCGATCCACAATTACTTTTTGGCAGTTCTTAAAGCCCCAAAGTCAGTTATCTCTGAGATAGAGGAAATTATCAGACATTTTCTTTGGAAAGGTAACATAAATGATCAACAAAAAGTCCCTTTAATATCTTTGGATTGTATGGCAATAAATAAAACTAGAGGGGGTGCTGGGATACATAATATTTTAAAAAGAAATAAGGCTTTTGGGGCGAAGTTGGCATGGCAAATTTATGTAAATCCAGAGGCCAAGTGATGCAAGTTAATGTAGGCCAAATGCCTTGACAATGAGAACCCCTTAAGAATTCTCACTATTTTTAATCCACCATCAAGTTTGGCCATGTGGAATTTTTTGACTTCATGTAGGGCAGTCATTACTTCTTATGTTACATGGGAAATCCATAATGGCCATAGTGTGAAGTTTTGGGAGGATTCCTGGAATGGGTGTCACCTTTGCAAAATGTGCAAGAACTGCAACAAGTAATGGAGATTTTGAAGGCAGAATGGGGTGAACTTTTTAGACTATGTCCATTCAACAATAGGATTGTCTGGGAAAGTTGTGTGGAAGAGAAGTATTCAGGTCCTTTGTTAATGAATACACAAGCTATATTGTTCCAGGAGTTGTTGAATGAGAGAAATGTCCATCTCTTGGGTAAGCCAGATAAAGGATTAAGGGCACCATCAAAGGAAGGTACCTATTCAGTTAAACAAGGGTATAAGGCATTATGTCAAAGAAGTACTCAGCTGGTATCACAAAGAGCTTTCTCATTTTGTTGGAATAATAAAACCTTGCCAAAAGCTGGGAGTTTTGCATGGCTAGCATTAAGGAAACAAATCCTAACAAGTGATCGTCTAACTAAGCTGAAAATAGCAGACCCCTTCAAATGTGTATTGTGTGGCAATGTGTTAGAGGATGTAGATCATTTGCTAATTCAATGTAATTTTGCACAGGAATGCTGGGAGTTTATAATGAATAAACTAAGTTTGTGTACCCCTCTACCAAACACCATTTGGGAAGTATTCCAAAGCTGGCCTATTTTGTACAAGTCATATTTTTTCTCATGTATATGGTAGGTTATACCCTCCTTAGTGATTTGGAACATTTAGTGGGAGCGTAATATGCGCATATTCAGGAAGTCATCTACATCTATAGAGGTCATTAAAATAAAAATTGAAAAGGATGTCTCAGAAGTGGTTAATTCCTAAGTTACCGGGTTCTTCTATTTTACCTCCGGTTCTGGTCCTGGTTCGCTCCTGGTTTGGGTACTGGTTCGATTCGCTTGTGGGTTCGACCAGGGTCCTTCATTTTTGGGTCTGGTTCGCCCAGGCAGAACCCAAAAGAACCAAGACAGAACCCACATGCCTAGGCATCCAAAAAGTGGTTTTTTGAGCATTTTTTTAATATTTTATGGAGTTTGACTTTGACCCACACCCAAGAGAACCCTAAAAGTGACCTCTAAATCACTCTAAACACCTTAACTACCTCATTCTTATTCATTTGTTTTGCAAACAAGCATTTTCATGTCAAGAGGCTAAACTTTCATTTTTGCTTGTTGGATTGAAAGCGGACTGTGACACAACTTTCTTCTTTCAAAAATTGTTCAAAATCATTGTGGAGCTATATTAAGCTACCACTCTCAAGACCAATGTAACAATGATACAAAATAATGTTTGAGACTGCAAGAAGACATCAAAATGGCTAGTGTACTAAACAAATTCTTATGATTTTTGAAGAATGCTGATAACTCTACTCAATTGGCTTTTTTTTTCAAAATCATACAAATTGAACCCTTTAATCAATAGACTTTGTATATCAAGCTACCACAATTCAAGTTTCAACAATGAATATTTATCATGCATGTTTTAAATGACATTCAAGTTTATGGTGGTTTTGTTGTTTATATGATGTTATGTGATATTCTAATCCTAATTCATGCTTCTAGGCTGCATATATATATATATATATATATATATATATATATTTTACATGTTTTTTGTACTAACGAACCGAACCCACCCCCAAAAAAATTTAGCCGAACCGGCGAACCAAACCCCCGAACCCGAACCGGAACCGGAACCGGAACCGGTAACTTAGGTTAATTCATATGTCCAGAAGCACAAAACTAATGCCTCTTTGTTCACAAGTTGGGATAGTTCCATTCTAAAGTTATGGAAGAATATAGTTTTACCATTTCTAAGAAGCTTGCTCAAGTCAGATAAAGACAGAATAAATAGAAGCGAGATCAAATGGAAAGTACCGTCTGCGGAGTTTTTGAAGCTCGACTTTGATGGTGCATCTAAGGGAAACCTGGGGGTGTCAGGAGTAGGTATCTGTATTCAGAATTCAAAGGGTGTAGTGATAGCAGAAAACTTAGTTCAACTCCCAAAAGGCACTAACAATATGGCTGAAGCCCAGGCAATCTTACTTGGGCTTGAACTTGGGTTGAAGTTAGGAATATCAAACCTTCATGTGGATGTGGAAGGTGATTCCCTAATTATTATAAACGCATGCAAGGAAAGGAAAGTGCAAAATTGGAATCTAAAATATGTGTTACAGAAGGTCTGGGAGCTATTGGATAGATTTCAAAGATACACCATTACACATACCTATCGTAAAGGTAATTGTGTGGCTGATATTTTGGAAAATATGGGGTGTGAAGGTCAGGAAGTAGCACTGTTAGATGAGGGTAAAATTCAAGTCTTTCCGCAATTAGCATCAGTGGTAGCCCAAGATGCATTACATGATCAAAGTGAAGAATCAAAGGTGTAATATTTATAAAATTCAACCATTGTACTAAGAATGTGAGTTGGTTCAAGGTTACATATAATCAACATGTTCTAAGTAGGTGTGATGCATAAAGAAAGGACTGTTCAGCTATAGTGGCTATAGTTTGATTAAGATTCCATGTAAGAAAACAATGTAAAGGAGTCAATCTTGCAGACACGGTGTACAAAGAATGTGGCAACGCTCACGATGGAGGTAGCCACCATTTTAAGCTAACATGTGTGTTCTTTTTGCAGGTACAGTATTGCTTGATGCATAACTTATTGAACTGAGCTTGAAAGGAAGCTACAAGGATGATAAGGAGATTAATTTTAATTTATGAGAATTTTAATCCTCAAAATGGTTCTATGGTAGTTGCGATGGTAGCAGATTGCTACTATGATTTTAGCGATTGTAACAACTTATGTTATTG
Organism: Sequoiadendron giganteum; assembly: GCA_007115665.2. Lineage (NCBI taxonomy): Eukaryota > Viridiplantae > Streptophyta > Pinopsida > Cupressales > Cupressaceae > Sequoiadendron > Sequoiadendron giganteum. The sequence continues at coordinate 851,408,922 of CM021100.1, read as the reverse complement.
ACCTGGATCATAGTAAAGAATGGAATGGGCAAGAATATAAAATTGGGAGATTCCCTTCTCAGGGCTAATTCTAAAAACTTTTGAGATAGAACAAGAAGCACTACGCCTCAAACATGCCAGACTGGCTTGAGTTTCATCTAAGGTCTTAAGCTAAGTCAGGTCACTATTCTTTAATGTGAAATCAAGAAAGTATATGGGTGGGCATTCAGCCGGTCTAATAAAATTGACAGATGTAAAAAAAATGCATATGCAGATTGATACTTGTGCCATATCGCTTGGAGTAATCCTGTATTGATCATCTCGAGCTCAATGGTGCTTGGCACGGTAAACGACAGAGATTTATACAGATTTTATTCATTTTGCATTGTGGCGTTTGAAGTGTCTGGGCAAGCTTAGCAGGTGCTGCGTGTCTGTTGAGGAAGATTGGCTTCAACGATGGGTGGCAATATTGACAGAGGGGTTGCTGTTAAAGACTGCAAAATAAAGGTTACATTGCTTCTGCTGAGCGTTGTGACTGGGCCACTGAGTATGTATCACCTTGGCTGCACGGGATTGAAGATCTGGAGGAGGGACTAGGGGAAAAGTCACCCAAGTTCATGGAGTAATGAAGGAAATGCGAGCAGTGTAATGGAAAATTTTGTTAGTTTTGTCAATCTCTAATTGTGACAATATTTAGTAAATGCAGTTTGATAAATTGTAAAGATCTAATCTGGGTCAGGGGAAATTTGGGTAGCAGGCATGAATATGTAAAAGGGGATAAGAGTTGCTTTTAATTTGCAGTCAGATTAGCTATGGTTAATGGGTTCTAAGTTAATACTCTCAATCATATTGACATTAAAATTTGGCATTTTGAAATGTATTCTCTATATTTTATAAATCAATATATATATATAGGTATATTTTGCTTTTTACCCAAAAAAAAAAAAAACATTTCGATTTTAATCGTGTTTTATTTTTTAGCTTTTCCAACAAATAATTGTCTTTTCTTCATATTAAATTTGGAACAATTTTCTTTTCCTCTCTAGACTACATGACAATGTGCTAACAAAATGTTCAATCATGCCCTGTTATTCTTTTGGCATCTGTACGAACATAGACAAGAGAGACACCTATAATCTCTGTGTTGATGAACACAAGCTAAGAAATCATTCAACACCCATCTGTGAGTAGACTCACTTTTATTTTATTTCCCCTATTGTTTTTCTTAATATTATTGTGTATCATAGATATTTATAGACATTTCCCCTATTGTTACTCTTAATATTATTGTCTATTATAGATATTTATAGACATTTTTTGATAGATATTTGTAAAAACAAAAAATAGTCTAAGTGTAAGGTTAGTTTTAGATTTGCTTATAGTTCATTGAGCTTATTCTTATAATTTATTTTATACATTTTTTTTTAGTATTGTCTTGCAAAAGACAAATTAAAATACTAACATTCACATGTTTCACATTAAAGTTTTACATTATGCACAATCACACACTTAGGTGAGAATATAATTTAGGTTGAACACATCATGATTGTTTCTTATTAGCATAAGACATCATCTATATTAACCATGAAAAAATTCCAGTGCTAGCATATGATCATAAAAAATTGAGAAACTATGAAATAAAGATGCCACTCTAAGATTTTATAAATGAAAGGTTTGAATTTGAATGGATATTAATAGCAAACAACATTGCTCTATCAAGAGTACAAATTTAGTATGATTGAAGGCACAAAGAAAGCATGGACAAAATGGGTTATTTGTAGAGAGAGGAAATTGAAAATGCTAGAGCTAAAATTAATCTAAATTATTTTGGTTGTAACATTGGGTGCTTCGAAACCTATAATATTTGCTGAAAGAAGTTCTTTATACATCTAGGATTTTGAAGAAAATTAGATTACTATTCATCTTTAGGATTGGGGTGTAGATAAATGTACTGTTAAATTGCCTTGATATGTATATGATTGTCAATAGATGTGATATAGAAGTAACATTCTTAAAAAATATTGTATATGATATAGTTGGAATATACCTTCATAGCATGTTAACTTACATATACTTTTCTATCTTGCACCCCCTTCTAGTGCAAGTGCTAGTATGTAATTGCTTACACATTTCAATATTCCGAATTCACAAGTAACAAGGATGATGTTAGAAAAATACTAATAGTTTAACATGCCAAATGTTTAAAGCAACATATGGCTCATAGTAGATTTCTTATCGAGAATTGATTGAAATATCATAGTAGACATCTTATCGAGCTTAACATGCCTTGCTTTGTGAAAATGGCAGCTTGGTTTTGACCCGTTTGCTCACTTTGCGACAACGCTTCCTACCCGGGTTCGTCTGTCGGGCCTCCCTTTAGAGTTCTGGGACAATAAAATTATTGTGGGTGTGGCCAACTCCTTTGGCAACTTCATTTCGTTGGATTATGTTACCAAAGAAAGATCCAAGTTGGTGTTCACCCGTTTCTGCATTAGTATCGAGTCGAATATGGTCCTCTCGACCTCTATCATTTTGGATTCTAAGCTTGGTAAGTGGTCCCAAACCATTGAATATGAAAACTTTGCTCCTTTTTGTCAAAATTATTCTTTTATTGGTCATCTCTACAATAATTGCCCTAAAGGTCTACTCAGGCCCCCTGTGGGTAAAGCTAAGGTTGTGGCCCCCCTTCCCTTGGCCTCAGTGTTGAGCAATCTCTCTTAGGTTTGGTGCCATCCATCCCTTGCCTTAGTCTCCTCCTACGTCTCTTATTCCCTTGTCCTACGAGGTTTCTCTTCTTGGATTGCTTGCCCCTTTCCCTTCACTGGCCCCTACTTCTACTAAGCTTGTTCTTTTTGCCCAACGTCTGGTGTCCTCTCTCTCCTCTCCTGCAGATGACCCTTGCTTTTTCCTAGATTCCTCCAAGTTTTATTCTAAGGTCTCCGCCTTAAACCTACCAACTTTGTTGCGTGATGTTGGTTCGCAGCTAGTGTCAAATGATATTCCTACTAGTGTTTCTCTTGTCATCCCTTGTGTTATTCCCCCTTCCTCGGTGAAGAATTGCCCTCTCAGTCCTTCCAAGTTGTTTAGTTCTCAGAAGTCGGCAGATGTGGGGACTATTGCTAAGGTAGGAAGGAAACCTAGTAAGGTCACTAGATAGAAAAATATGACTAAAAACATTATGAATGGCAACTAGGCAACACAAAAGTAGGCCAGCTCTAGACATAGACATATGAAATTTTGATCCTCTCTTGGAACATTCAAGGGCTTAACAGCCTTCATAAGAAGCACATTGTCTGGGATTTCATCAAAGAGTTCAAACCTAATGTTCTTCTCTTACAAGAAACTAAAATGACTATTGTTGAGTTTGATAAATCTAGTAAGTTCATCTGGCCTAACGCCCTTTTCCTAGTGGTGGATGTTGTTGGGGCCTCTGGTGGTTTGGCTATGATGTGGAAACCCTTTCTCAATGGATCCCTAATTTTTAAGGATTTTTTTTTCTTAATGTTGGTTTCTCTCAGAACTTCAGCCTCCATTTCTGGGTGTTATCTAATGTTTACGCACCCAATAATGTGGTTCAGAGAAGGTACACCTGGGTTGACCTGTTGGGTTGTAGGAATAATTTTTTGTACTATAATTGGATGGTGATGGACGATTTCAATTCCCCTCTTTTTCCTTTTGAAAAGTAGGGTGGCACTTTGGACTTGTCAGATAACATGTTGGATCAAAGTTATTAGATTTCCACAATCCATATAATCAAATTTTGTAGCCCTTTTTTTGGATTTGATTGTGTGCCAATTTTTGAATCAACATTTCAGATCACACTCTGTGATTCATCAGCAGGATATAAAGCTGAAGGAGATAGGGGATCCATCATCATCATCTCCTTCAACTCTATATCCTGATGATGGATCACTGAGTGTGATCTGAAACATTGATTCAAAAATTGGCACACAATCAAATCTAGAAAAAAAGGCTACAAAATTGAACATGTTGGATCTCAACTCATTTTTTCATGACGGTGGGTTGAATGATTTAGACCTCGAAGGTAGCTCTTTCACCTGGTCTACAAACAGATAGGGGATAATCTCATTTACGTCCGGCTTGATTGTTGTCTAGTGTCTTCCTGTTGGGACAATTCTTTGCTCTCCTTATCCTCACTCATCATACTTGGCTCAGATCATACCCCCTGCTCCTGTGTTGGAGCACTCCCCCCTAAGGCGAAAAGGCCTTTTCATTTTGAATTAATGTGGACATATCAACCTTTGTTTAGAGAAATTCTTGCCTCTTGGTGGAAGGGTCGTGGATATGGCTCTACTATGTACAATCTTGATTTTAAACATAAGAGTTTCAAGTGTCATCTTACAGTTTGGAGTAAGAGTTGCTTCCGTAACATCTTTTGAAAATAAAAAAAGTCTCTTAAAGACCAACTTTGATAGGTTCAAAAAGAATTGGAATGTGGTTTTCAGGGGACCTTGTTGCTAAGGAAAATACCATGCTCAACAAAGTACATAATATTATTGAGAAGGAGGAGGTTTATTGGAAAGAAAGATCCAAGAATCAATGGCTCTGTGAAGGGGATAAAAATTCTAAATTCTTTCACATGATGGCGACGAGACATAGGAAGACAAACACTATCTCGAAATTGATCCTTGAATATGGATCCACTGTGCCTGAGGAATATGATTTAGCTCGTGCTGGTGTTTCTTTTTTCCATAACTTTCTCAACCCTAACCCTACGAAGTTTCTGGTGGGTGATATCCTCAATGTCATCCCCTGACTCTATCTTAGCAGGAGGTTTTGTCTATGGAAGGTAATGTTCAAGTGGATGAGGTTCGCAAGATTGTGTTTTCCTTAAGCTAGTTCAAGGCTCCTGGCTTGGATGACTTTTTGCCTTTCTTTTTTCAAATGTTTTGGGATATTAATGGTCAGGATGTCACAATTGTGGTGGCTGAATTTCTCTCTACTAGCAAAATTCTCAAAGAATTCAATAACAAATTCATAGTTCTTATTCCTAGGCATCAGGGGGCCAAAAAGTTGACTGAATTTAGGCCTATTAGTCTCTGCAATATGTTTTACAAAATATGCTCCAAATTGTTGGTTAATCGCATTAAACCCCACATGAACAAGTTGATACATATTGGCCATAAAGGTTTTGTGCCTAGAAGGAAGATAACTAATGTTATTATGTTGGTGCATGAAACCCTCCACCCCATGGATAGAAGTAGAAAGGAAAGTATGGCTTTTAAGTTGGATATCTCTAAGGCCTATGACAAGGTGTCTTGGGATTTCCTTTTTGAAGTGCTTCGTCGTTTTGGCTTCTCTAGTAAATTGTTGAATCTTATTCAAAGTTGTGTGATTCTTAATGGCACTCCACAAGGTTTCTTCTCGGCTACTAGTGGAATTTGCCAAGGTGACCCGTTGTCTCCCTATCTCTTTATTTTGATGACTGAGGTTCTTGGTCGTAATCTTGAACATAAAATTTTGAATTGTTCTCTGGTGGGATTTGCCCCTTCTTTTGTATCTCGATCGATCTCTCATCAACAATTTGTTGATGACACAATCTTGCTAGGTGAGGCCACTATGGCGAAGGCTAAAAGTTGGATGGATATTCTTTCTAAGTTTTCTTTGGCCTCTGGGCAATGTATCAATTTTAACAAAAGTGCTAGTTTTTCCTAAATGTTGACCCTGCTCTTCAAGCTTAGATTTCTAGAACTCATAATTGTCAAACCCAGTCCCTTCCCTCGACTTATTTGGGTATGCCACTTACTATTGGTAAGGTGGACAATTATGTCTGGTCTACTCTCTTGGAATGGGTTCAGAGGAAGCTTGCGACATAGAAGGGGGCCCTTCTTAGCAATGTTGGTAAGCTTCTCCTTCTCAAAACCACTGTTCAAAGCTCGGTTATGTACCTTATGTCTTTTTTTTCATGCCCGCTGCATGGTTGGAGAAACTTTAACAAATTCAGTGTAGATTCCTATGGTCAAGGATTGAGGAAAGGAACAAGTTCTCTCTGGTGAGTTGGGATACTATTTTCTCCAAGAAATGTTATGGAGGGTTGGGGCTAAGAAAAACAAGATTAATGAACATGGCACTTATAACCAAAATTTCTTGGAAAATTCTAAGCAATCAATCAAAATGGATTACTATCCTCAAGAATAAGTATTTGCAGGAATGGGATTGTCTTTCCTTGTTGTGTAATGGTGTTCTACCTACTGTTTCTATGATCTGGAATAACCTTTTAAAAACTAGGAATTTACTTTCTCTAGGGTCATCTTGGTTGGTTAGATTGGGTACTTTGGTATCCTTTTGGGATGATAATTGGTTATCTTCACAGGCTCTTAGTATCCATCCTATCTTATCTATTGTTCGGTTGGATCTTTGTGCTTGGCTGTGTGATAAGGTGTCAGATTATATTGATCCACCTAGATGAAAGATTGACCCTAACTGGTTCGACCCCTCCCTTTGACTGGTTGCTAAAGAACTTAGAATTGTCAAGAACCATAAGTTCTTTCCCTCTGACTTGCTTGACTCACTAGTGTGGAAAGATTCTAAAGATGGTGCTTATTTTGTCAAAACCAGCTACAACCTCCTATCTAGTTCTTGGAACCCTATGTTTGATTGGATGCAACTCTGACATGGAAATTCCTTACCTAAAGTCATTTTCTTTTGGTGGACTGTCTATCACAAAAGGATCACCTTGGATGATTTAAAAAAAGGCATATAACTTGGGAACTAGTGTTTTATGTGTGAGAACGAAGCTGAGTCCATTTGTCACTTGCTTTCCCATTGTTCTTACTCCTGCCAGGTTAGGCAAAAAATTCAATCTCTTTTCAAAGTTTTCTAGGTCTAGCAAAAGGATGTCCATGAGATTTTGGATTACTGGTCCCCCTTGGTGTCTCACCCTCTTCTTGTTTAGGTTTGGTGCCAATCATCATTCTTCACGGGGTGGCACTTTTGAAGGAGCGCAATAATAGAGTTTTTAGGAACAAAAGTTCTCCATGGTTGACGGTGGCCAACAAAGTTATCAGACAGGTTGCTAAGTTGATTTTTGCTACTCCTTGCAAGCCCAAAATAAATCCTAATGATTTGGAGGTTTTAATTGCTTTTGCTTGGAATCATTCCGAGACCCTTAATTCCCTCATCTCTCTTATCCCACTAAACAGATGAAGTACGCCTTGGTCCCCCTTGAGCCTGGCTGGCCGAAGCTCAATTTTGATGGCTCGGTCAAACCTAACCCAGGTTGGGCAGGTGGGGGTGGGGTCATCCATGACCACAAGGGGAAGTTAATTTTGGATATGCGATCAACTTGGGGGTTCAATCTTCTAGTTTGGTCAAGGTGGCGGCGACCTTCCACGACATTAAAATGGCCACAGAAGTTGGATTCTCTAACTTGGTTATTGAAGGGGACTTGCAGAACATGATTCTTATGCTGATTGGGAAAGCCTCTCCCTTTTGGACTCTCCAAGACCCTATGGCCTTGACTCATAATCTCATGATTTCCCTTGGGAATTGCAGTGTGAATCACGTGTATAGGAGTGACAATAAAGTTGTTGATGCCTTAGCAAATCTTGGAGCTTTTACTCCAAATTTAGTAAAATGGGATAATATCCTCCATATCCCAAGTCAGGTGGTAGAATTAATTCAAAATGATGTCAAAGTACTATCCAAATGAGATTGAGTTGGATACGATGTCAGCTCGTTTTGATTGTTGCCACGCTCGTCAATTATGGCAACTTAAGCCCGTTAACCTATTTGTGCATATTTACTTTTACTTGTAGCTCTAGTTTTTGTATAGCCATTTCAACTTCTGGTGTTTTCTTGCTTTGAAACTTGTGTGTTTTGCGATGGGAGGGGACTTGGTTCAGGATGAACCTACCAAAATACAATGGATGGAAGCAAGACAAGGAGGCTTGGGCCATTTTGGAATGGGGCAAGTTGGCTTCGTATGTGGAGGGGAATAACCCTAAAATTTCTTTCGAGTTCACTAATTCTTGGGTGGACGAAACTGTTATTGTTGGAGGGGTCTACTTTATGGTGACCCCAAAGCTTATTAATGAGGTTATGGGGCTATCCCTGGAAGGGATTTGCATTCCTCGCAAGTCAAAAAGCTATTACCAAGAATACATGAAATATTTTCTGAAAGAGGGTGAGAGGGTGAATAAGTTGCAAAATGGCTTTAATCATGCAAACTTGCTTGGTGTCTGGAGCACCATTACTGAAATTCTCATGAGGTACGTCACTCTTGAAGGGTATTTCCACTGCTTTCGTGCCCATCTTTTCCCTATGCTAAATAATCTTAGGTATAATATCAAAATAAATTTCCCCTTTTGACTTTTGTCTTCGCTAGAGCAATCAGTTATAAATGTTCAGGCTAAATGCAAGAAATTACACATTCACTAAGGCCTTATTTTTTTGTTTATGCATGTTTCATTCTGCGTTGCTTCCCTCCCCTTCTACTATGTGCAAGAACACTTTGACTATCCTAGACCCCACTAATCCCCCTGGGGATCCTAGTCCCTCTGTTACTATTGATGAAACCCCTCCTGCCATTCACTGTAGCACCTGGGCTCAAGGTAAAGTCTATGTGAATGATAAACCCCCATGTCTCTATCAAATGCACTCCCTTGTCAGAGCCCACACCCATGGCCATTTTTACTTCTAGGTTGGGGGAGTCCGACAACTCAAATGATAATGATAAATCTTAGAATCTGACCCCGTCCAACTCTCTTCTGCACTCGTCAGCTCATGACCATATCTTGGATGTTCCCAACACCCCTCCCGTTTCTAACCCTAACCCACAAAATTCTCCCAATTTGTGCATCAACCTGGAGGAACCTAGTACTAAACCTAGGTCGGTTCATACCCCTACTGACCCTCTAGGCAAAAAAATTAATGAAATTTTAGAGACAATTAACATTTAGAAGGATATCATGAAGTGGCTCTTAGGTTAGTTGGTCATGGCTAAAGAGAGAATCCAAATTATGGAAGGAAAGGTTCTGGACTAGCAAGTCCTATGGCCTGGGGAGGTGGAGAATAAGGTGCATTGGGACATGATTGCTTTTGTGGCCAAGTCTTTTGAGAAGTGGGAGAGGTGGGAAAAAGAGTTGGATGATCTTCGGGCTATCCTTGGTACCGAGGAAGAAAAGAAGAATTTATCGACAAAGATTCATGCCATCCATCAAAACCAAGAGAAGACCATGCAATGCCTGAGGGTCATCACTGACTACAACAAAGAAACCATGAAGAACACTACCCTCACTCTTCAAGTTTTGAAGGATGAGTTAAGTGCCAGGGGAAGTGGGTTGTGGAAGGTGTGGAAGATGGTCACATAGAAGACGGGCAAAAAGGTGGACACCTCGACTCATGATGTCATGATGGAAACCCATGCCATTCAACAAGGGCCTGACTTTCGAAAAGAAGCTCCAATTCTTGTCTTAGGAATGAAATGCAATCATTGGTCTCAAGTTATTGGGAGACCTGTAGGTGCCCTGTGGTTTTGTGTTAGTTCCGGCTTTGTGGGGTATTTTTGTCTATTATACTGTGAGTTGAACTATTTAAGCTTTAGTTTTTGTTTACTTTTTTGGTTTTCTCAATGCTCACGAGTTCCTAGTTTGCCTCTATGACTATTTTGTAAATGGGTACTGGCCCTTCCAGTTTTAATCTAATCAAAACTTATGAAAAACACACATCAAAGTGATGAATTTTTAAAATAATATGCCAAATTGGGAGTATGAAAAGACAAAAAACATAGATTAATCATGCACAACAAAATTTAACAAAAGCTAAAATACCACAATCGTGTGCATTACAACCATTCATGGAAAGGGTTAAACAAGTAATGTAGTGAGGAAATATGAAAACAATTTGATAATGAAATGAGATCCACATGTGAAACTAATAACTATGGAGGAAAAGTTGAAACATCCACTAAATTCAAGTTTATGGAAGATGAATATCAATCCACTATTTAACATTGAAGAGGAATAACAAAATAGTTTAAGAATATAGAGTGTAATAAAGTAACCGTGTTAGTAGGAATAGGGAGACTATAAGGCTAAGGAAAAAAGAGAAATAATAAGGGTCAACAAAAGTAATAAAGTACAATAAGAGAAGGTAGAAAAAAATTAACTACACTAATGTGGACTAGAAGAAATGAAACAAAAGGTGTGAAATTATAAAGAATCTCTTGAAGAGGGAATGCCAAACTAGAGAGTAAACGTAAAGGCATGGTGTCATAAGAAATGGAGAATTCCCTATTGTTCATAATTATTAAGGAGTTAGTTAAGAATTATGGGTTACAATGAATGTACAAAAACAAAGGAGACAAATGAATTAGGAAAATTCAGAAAGACCTAGGACTATGGGAGGATGAGAATGGAAGAATTTGTGTAGTGACTAATAACTATGAAGCGATAAAAAATATGACATATTAGAAAAAATTATATACATGATAATAAACAAAAAGGAATGAAACTCCACAACACAAGAGAATGGATGACATTTTGATGGATAAGTGGGACAAATGATGCAAAATCATTGATTTTGGAATAATTTTGTTCAAATGAATAAACTAAGGTTATTTTCCTTAAGAAGGATTCATATCAATAAATTGCTTGATGGATGGATTGAAAACTAAATTAATAGGAATGGATTGGGAATATTTTAGAATGATTAGCCTAAATGGGATGGATTGAGAACATCTATGAGAGCATTTTAGTAGCTATTGCAATACATCATCTTAAGTACGTTGCATGTTTGTTTGACTTTTTAAATTTTTTTTCTTAGTCAATAAAGTTGGCTTGCTTGGGTTTTTGAAAATATTATCACTTTTTGTGCATATTCAAATGAAAAAAATAAAGGTGAAATAATCTTGAAAATCATAATCTATCGCTTACTAGATTTATTACTCCACTTGCGATTAATTTACATTGGAATACTTATTTATGATGATTTCATTGTAGTCTTTTGTATGATTCCACTCTACCCACTTTTTTTTAATAAAGTGCACATTATATCTTTTATAAAGTAATGTAATTGAAGCTTATTCATCGAAAAAAATAAAGGTCACATTCTATAACTTAGTGTATGTTTAAATTTATAGTTAAAACAATCAATTTCACATTCTAATAGATCGTGTAGAACCAAAAAATTATAAAATATAAATCTTTATCAAAATCATTATAAAATTTAAAACATTGACAAAACATTTTTCTATCATCAAATTTCAAAACAAATACCTCACCTAATTTATTCAAACCCCACATTCAAATTTCAATAATCTCAATTATCAATGTAGAATCTATAATCAAAATTAATTATTGCTAAATTGAATTCATTTATTTAATAAAAAATCATTATTTTTTATGATGTAAGTGTGGAAATAATGAAAATAAAATATGAGTCATTGTACTCGTTATCTCTCCATTTGCCCTAAAGCAATTAAATGCGTTGACATCTCCTTTATAATCGATCTTGCAGTGAGTTGACATTTTTGCAGTAGTCGTATTGTCAAAGGTAGTTATGGTAGGCATGTGGCATGGACAATGCATGGATGGGGCGGTGCATCCACGAGGCAATATAGTTGCCATCGTGAAATGATTGGGTTTGATTGGGGTTAGTTTTACTTCTCTATGAATACCATATAGTTATCCCTTGAACTCATATAGTTTTACCCTTGCAGTAGGGCCCTCTTCTAGTTTTAAATTGTTGCCATAGGCATTTGCAGTGAAGGAAAATTTGTACTTCAAAAATTTTGAAATCTTTTAGTTTGAGTGAATGCAAAAGATAACACACAAAATAAAAATTTCTTGCTTCCCTCACTTTTTTTTTTGATTTGATAGGTTATCCCCCTTGTGTAGTCTGCAGTGAAATAATTAGATTAGGTGAGTATGGAACTATTTACATTGCATCTAGAATTTTATGGTGTTTTATTAAATTTTTAAAAAATCATCACTTTTTTTATAATGATGGAATAAGATGTCCATTAAAACATATATACACTTGATTTCAAAAATGATCTATGGGGTGTTGGCAAGAAGTTGAGTCCACTTTTTGGCCATTTAGTGGAAGTTTTTTCTCTGTTTTTTCAGAATTCGACACATTTGACCTTAAAATTTGAAGCAATTAGAGATGGAATTTTGAAAAAAGTCAGTAATCATAAAATGTAGTACTCAGAGTCTAGTTTCAAAATATGTAATTTATTTCAATACCTAGATGATACAAATTGATTTTCAATAAGCATTTTTTAAAACCACTATTTAAAAGTCTTTTTTTTACCATACCATGCACATGTATGTCATCCATATTTTGACCTAAATAATCATATTTTTCTAAATCCTATTGGGAAAAGATTTGCAACTCACTGAAACACACTTTCCATATTTTTTGTAATTTTTTATTAAATTTATATTTTTGTCAATTTTTTATTGGCCATATTTGGTGTTTTAAACTTATCATCGTATAAGATGATCTATACGATGATCTATAAGATGATCTAAACTTATGATTTTTGATTTTTTTTTAAATTGAAAAGAATTGTCTGAAAATACTAAAAAGTATTAATAATTCAAGTTTATGGACCTGTTTAATAAAAAATTAAATGAAAAAAATAAAATTAATTCAATTGTAAAAAAAAATACATATTTGGAATCTACACTATCTAATCTATAATGGGTTTTAATTTCATTGAAAAAATCTGCAAAAAAAGCTTTCAAACATATGGCCAAAGTTAGTATTTTTTTGTGACATTACTAGGACCTTCAACTTGCAAGTCAAACTAGGTCCAGGGTGTAGGTTCGGATCTCCAAACCATTTCACGAACCTATCAACAAAGCAAAAACCTATCCTACATTTAAAATTTTAAAAAACAGGATCTTGTTTATAATTCCCCTGTTGAAAATTTAATAGCAGAGCTATTGGAAAATGAAACAGGATCCCATTTAATAAACGGGATCCTAATTTATTTAACTCGAGATTTCATTTATTAAAACAAGATCTCGAGTTTTTTTTTATCATTATTTTTTATTTTAATGTCAAAAAGGGGCATGTCGGGTCTGAGAATCATTATGTACGTCTGGTTGCGACATATTCCCTATTTTCTATCACCTTTTGTCTTGTTGAAGCTCTTCAAGTTGGGATTTTTTTCAATTTTGAAAGGAGGCATCATTGGGACACTGTGAGAAAATAATTTTGTTGAATTGCTACTTGTTTGAAGGAAGAAGATATTTTTTGTTGAATTGCTATTTGTTTTCAAAGGATGAAGATGAATTTTATTTATTTGCTATTTGTTTGAAGGAGGAAGAGATTTTTTTTTGAATTCCTATTTGCTTTCAAAGAAGGATGATTTTTTTTGTTTAATTGAGCTACTTGTTTGAAGGAGGAAGATAAATTTTGTGCATTTGCTATTTGTTTTCAAAGGAGGAATATATGAATTTTATTTATTTTCTCTTCCTCTTTCAAACAAGTAGCAATTGAACAAGTATCAATTAAACAAAATTCCTCTTCCTCCTTCAAACAAGTAGCAATTAATGAGAATGCAAAGATGAGAAAAATAATGAAAAAGTTACGCATTTTTGTTAAACAAAGAAAAAAAATCAATCATTAAAACATGCTATGTCTATTATTGCTAGTGCCATTCAATCTATTGGAAAAAATAGTAGGTCTAAAGATAAGAAAGCAACAAGAAGAGCTATAACAACTACTATAGTTAATAAATCAACTTTGAATAAAAGAATGGTAAGCAATATTAGTGAAGTTTTAAAAATATATCCTAAAACATTGCTAAGAGCGGAAAAAAAGAAGAGAAAGTATAGAAAATGATCCTATCAACAAATGTTGGAGTTTGAGTGGTTGACTTCCAAGGTCTGATATGAAATTGAATGTTGAAATTAAATCTTTGATTGAAAAATATTGGCATGATAATACTCGGGTATCATGTAATGCCAGAGATGTTTTAAAAGTAAGGGTGGGGTCCAAAGTTCACGATCCTCATCCAAAACACCTATTAGATACAACACAAACTGAATTTAATAAAAAAAATTGTGGTGATTTAGTGTTACCTGGTAATATTAAAATAAGTCAAAGATCTTTTGAAAAATATAAACCATGGTATGTAAAAATTAATAAAGAATGAATATCTTGGTGTTGTAAAACACATGTTCAATTTCGTTACTTTTAATGTGTTTTTTGATATATACGTTGCACTTTGCATACTAACATGATTATGCAAGAATGTGGTATCAATATGCCACCTAAAACAATAAGGGAGTTTATATCATGTTTATTTTGGGAAAGATCTAATGAAAAATTATTTTATTCAAGTTCTTGTTTTTTTGGACAATGCACTAGTTGTGGAAATATTTCATTCTCCAAAGTTTGCATGCATGGAAGTGTTGATAATTATTTTGGAAAATAATTAGTTGACGTTAAAAGATTTAAGAATGTTAACTATTCTCTAAAAGATGGAAAAATTGGAAAGCGTTGTGATTTAGTTACATAAAAAGTTAGTGTACATGCATTCATATTAGAATTTAAGAATAAGATTGTATCGAAATATTTCATGCATTCTCAACATGCTTGATGGCCAATTTTGTGCATGTAGAAACACATTTTTAATTGGTACTATACTTTCAGTGGTTGATTTTGCGGAAAATTATACTCTAGCTCCACAAGAGGAAATTCAATCACAGTATTATAATTTAGTGCAAGTAGCTATGTTTGTCCATATTGTTTATAGACATGTAGATGATAGCATAGAGGATGATGTAATTTTTTTGAGGGAGTATCATTTTTATTTGAGTGACAACCGGTTACACTCGTCAGAGTTTGTTCAGTACTGTTTCAATATATTTTATAGAAATATAAGTGAAAGAGGAATCCATATGAAAAACACCTCATATGGTCAGATAATTGTACAGGGCAGTTCAAGAATGCTCAAATGTTCTATTGGTTAAGTAGGGTTCACAAGGAACTTAATGCCCAACATAGATGGAGTTTTTTTGAAGTTGGACATGGTAAATGAGAACATGATGGAGTTGGAGCGTGTGTCAAAATAATTCTTAATAGAGAACAATTAAAATTTGATGATGTAGTAAAATTTAAAGATGCACGTGGGATTGTGGATTGGTGCAATACAATATTATCTGCACCTAGTTCTAGTGAGTACTCTACAGTTCGTCGATTCTTTTGGTTGGTTGAAGAAGAGAACATTCTACCTAGATTTGACTATGAGACAATCAGTGGATCTACTAAATGGCATTCATTTAGGAGTTTAACAACAAGCACATGGAATATCTGGAAAAGGGAGCTTGCATGATTTTTTTAGTTTTATATCTCAGAAGATTGGGAAGCATGTAAAAATACAGAATGGGTTGAAGAGTGTGAGCAAAGATCGTTGACACCTGCAAAAGCACATGATCAATATGAAAGAACCATTGAAGAAAATGATTAAGTGTTTGCATCTGAAGACTATGACCATGTTTCAGACCTTGTACAAGAAGGTAATTTAATTCAATTTATTTCACTTTATTAAGTATTTTGTAATACTAAATTATCTATATGGATACGCGCAAGTTATTAAATCAAATTTTGTTTGTAGGACATGTGTATGTTGCTATTGCACCTGAGGGGAATGAAGAGGAAACAAAATATTGGTTGGCTCATTGTGTGGAGACAAAATATAAGTTAATAGTACCTTGAGAAGATGATGAAGGCTATCATTATCCAATAGGTACGGTGATCCCCTTAAGACATCCCCTTAATAAATTTTTGATCCCCTTAAGAAATTTTTTAGAACAAGACTTTGGTCCCCTTAAGAAAAATTTGAGAACTTATTTGATAATGGTTTTCATGGTTTCCAATAGGATTGGTGGTGGTTGTTGGCACTTTGCTATGAAAATACCTGATAAGGAAGAATGGTCTACCCACATTCGAAGATTATGAAACACATAAAAATATTATACACTATTCACATTTGGTGGTGGCAAGAAATATAAAACTAGATCGGTATCGTGGAAGACCTACAAATAAAGTGCTATGGACAATTTCTATGGAAGAGCATGAGACAATAATAGATGCATTGCAAAAAAGAGAGGATTTAGATGGTACAATGGAATAAGTAAATATAGTTTTAGTTTTATATTGTCCTTTTAAATATATTAAATACATGTTTTGATATTGGTCAAGTGTGTTATTAGTTGAAATTGATTTAAATTGTCCTTTTATATATCCTTAAGCCATAATCACAAAAAGGAGAGTCCATGCAGATTCAACCTAGACAATAGAGAATACTTGGTAAAAACAGGTAATTATTAGTTAAATTATATTTAAATACATGTTTTGATTAAATATATTGATATTGCTTGTATATTAATAGTTAAAATTGATTTATTATCCCTTTTTGTATCCTTAAGCCATCATTGCATTGATCTCATACTTTGAAACAAAAGGGAGAGGATGCTTGGATTCAACTTACACATATGTGTGGAATACTTGTAAATACAAGTACTTGAGTTGTGTACATATAGATAGTTTTATATAAATAAAAACATGTATGTTTTGATGATTTCATTGATATTGCTTGTACCTTTTTGATATAAGGTGGCATGAAGACCTACTACATTTCGAGCATGAGTTTGAGATGTTCTTGTGATGGCATAGCCAAATTTTGTAAACATTTTTTTGATATGACATATATGTACATACATACTTACACAATTAAACATTTTGTACAAATTACAAATACATGTACATACATAATTATGTACTCTATGTACTTTTATGTATCAAAATCAATATTCTATATATTTTGTTTGTTAAATGTGCATGTTTTCCTACTTTGAAACTTTGTATTTGATTGTATAATCACTAAATATCATGTATAAATTATTGTTAAATCAATTACATACTCTTCTTTGATCCCCTTAAGACGTTGTATTAGGACCCCTTAAGACATCCCCTTAAGACATATTGTATTAGCACATATCCTAAATATTATACTTAATTATATCATTTGTTATGATGACTCGCCCTAAAGTATAATACTTGTTTATATCACTTAATATTTATACTTAATTATACTCTCCTTTGATCCCCTTAAGACGTTGTATTAGGACCCATTTAGACATCCCCTTAAGACATGTCGTATTAGCACATATCCTAAAGATTTGTTATTCTAAGCATCTCATGAACCCTAGAAACCCTAAACCCTAAACCATAGGACCTAAAGCATAGGAGATGAACCCTAAACCATTAACCCATATAGATTTGTTATTCTAAGCATCTCATGAACCCTACAAACCCTAAAACATAAACCATAGGACTTAAAGCCTAAGAGATGAACTCTAAACCATTAAACCATATAGATTTGTTATTCCAAGCATCTCATGAACCCTAAACCATAAACCACGGGACATAAATCCTAGGAGATGAACCCTAAACCATTAACCCATATAGATTTGTTTTTCTAAGCATCTCATGAACCCTAGAAACCTTAAACCCTAAACCATAGGACCTAAAGCCTAGGAGATGAAACCTAAATCATTAACCCATATAGATTTGTTATTCTAAGCATCTCATGAACCCTAGAAAACCTAAACCATAAACCATAGGAGATGGACCTTAAAGGATTTGTTATTCTTAGCATGTTTTGTGTGTACTTTATAATGATGTTTCTCAATTTCTCTCATTTTATTTTGGAATGTTCTTTCAATAATTTATCCTTTTCTTGGACACTTTGAAAACCTAGGAATGTAACAAATTAAATTATAAAGTGCCACAATTCTTCTTGATAAGGGTATCTAAATTGATCTATTTGGGGAGGTTAATAAAAATGCATTGAACTTATGAATTTCTTGTAGACATCTAAATTTGACCACTTCCACATGGTCAAAATCATCTGCTCTATTAGTCTATTTTGTTAATAATGATTAAATTATTTTTTTATAATCATTATTTCATTTTCTGCTTAAGGTTCCTAAAGTATGTAATTGAATAATTAAATACTTTACCTTAAACATTTTCTTCTCTAAATTAAATAAATAAGACAATTTATTTAATTTAGTCACTTAACCTTTTGATTAAAAATCAATTTTTAATTCCTCACCTTCTCTCTCCTTGTCACATCCTCCATAATCCTCATCTAATTTGGATTAAATAAATTAATCTATGATTAGGATGTGCACCACTTAATCAAGATTAGTGTCACATCCTCCATAATCTCGCACTTGCTTCTAATCTCTCATTAATTATCCTAATCTTGTGTTTGCACGACCTCAATCAAGGTCATTAGCCACATTTAGCATACCTTTTTTAGTCAACCTTTCCACTTGCCTTTCTTGGCCTCGACTCCCTTTCCCATGTGAATTTTTAATTCAAATTTATTCATCCTAAACTCCTCTCTTCCCCATGTGAATTTTTAATTCACATTTTATCCTTCCAAGGTTTACCCTTCCCCATGCAAGTTCTAGAACCTTTGACTTGTCACGTCACATGTGCCAAAGTATTCTAGAATCTTTGAATTGTCACATTACTCACATGTGACAAGTTCCCACCTTTTTGGGAACCTTGTCTTATCCACTAGATTCTTCCAATCATGTGAATTTTTAATTCACTTTTATTCACCCAAGATTCTCCTCTTCCCCATGTGATCATTGAGAGGTCACATCATCCCTTTTCCAAGGTAGTTTTTCTTCCTCCACATCATGTACCTTTCTTCCACCTCACTCCCACATTATCTTATTCTAAGCCATCTCACATTCCACATGTCAAAATGTGAGGGCTTGTGAGTCTTCAACTCACCATAACTCTTCATCTTGGCTTTGTTGGCTTAATCTCAACCATTGAATTCTCTAGAGAATTCAAAGTTTTCTATAAATACCCCCTTCTTCCCCTCATTTTGAACAATTAGACTTTTGCTACCAAAACTCTTGCCAATTTTTCATTTGTAGTACTTAGCCATTTGCAAGCATTCTCCATCAATCAACCAAACCATTTAGCCACTTGCATTTTATCATATTGTTCATCTTGCATCTATTCACCTGCATAGCCATCCAAGGAGCACACAAACTCTCAAAGATCAAGGGCCAACCAAGGAATTTGTAGCAAAGGTATAACTATTTACATTTCATCTTTGTTTTGTTTATCTTTTTGCATAGTTATTCCTTAGGCTAATCTTGAGGTGTATTTCTTGTGTTATTCCTTTTTAGTGCATTATTAGTTAGTTTTGCATCTTAGAATAAGGGAAAATATTTTAAGGGATCACATTGCCATAACAAATGTTCACTTAAATAAAGTTCTATTATGGGAGATTTTTAAACATATTTTTAGGTGTTTCATTTCATCATTTAAGTGTTAGAATAAATATAGAGCACTACTCATCATAGAAAGAAGGGATAAATAATTAGTACCAAGTGAGAAATATCTACTACCCTATCTCTATGGACTTATTCTTGAACTAGATGTCCATGAACATAAACATGCTTGATTAAAATCCAACGAAATGGTTGATGGACTAATATATCTTTTAGTTTTTAAGGAAATTCTACATCATGTAGACCACATTGATTTCCCTATATTATACTCTTCTTTGATCCCCTTAAGACGTTGTATTAGGACCCCTTAAGACAACCTATAAATTATGTTTAGTTTATAGAATTTATTAATGTTTTTGTTCTCTAATCTTGTATGGTATTGTTTGTTTCTTAAAATTTCATCCTTTGTGGTATATAAATAGATTGCTTTTGTTTGTAGATTATGATTTTTTTCTTATTTTATTAGATGTAACCTATGTATTATGACCCCTTGAGACATCATATTAAGACCCCTTAAGACATCCTATCAGGACCCCTTAAGACATCCCATTAGGATGTGAAATGAATAAGTTCATTGAATAATTATCGCTAATTATTGAGTGTACATATCATGTATGGATCACTAAATTTCATATTTATATTTAATTTCACATTAATGTCATATGTACTAATGTCTTGACTATGAACATAAATGCATAAATGTACATGTGTAAATTAAAATTGAACAATAATAAATTCCATCATTTACAATATATTAAGTGCATGAAATAAAGTCCATCAGAGTACAACCCATGAAAGAAAGTCCAACAAAGCACTCGACCCATGAAATAAAGTCCAACATGGTACATGAGAAACCAAATATGTAGTCCATGAAATAATCAAATATAACCCATAAAATCATGTTTAGGTCATGTATCATCTCTATAATCAAGAGACCTCTTCACACCATGCGGACTATGCAGATGACCTAAAACACTCTGTACAAGAGAAAGATGAAATCATATGTAAGACAATGAAAAATTATTTAATGACAATTTAATTTATAATTCATTGTAAAATTAAATTCCCATCATATCTAGGTCTGGATGCTCTGGTGCACCTGAAACAACCTCTAAATTTTCTAAATCAATCTACATAAACAAGAAAAAGAAAGTTGAAATTAGATGTAAGTCTACAATTAAAAATGATTTAATTCAATTTAGTTTATAATTTATCATATTTTAATTGTATTGTATTATGAGGTTGTGCACCCTCTACTCTAGGACATGTTTGTACATGCTCAACTACAAGATGTGTCTCATGCTATCAAAGAAAAATAATTTAAAACATGTATTAGCTCAATTATATATATAAATATTCAATTTAAAATATAAAAAATAAAGTTATTCAGAATATATAATTTGTAATTTACTTTAATTTTTTTTTTTTTAAATTACCATGATATTTGGAGCCTGCTCTGCATGTCCTCCTGGAGGTGTAACTATGACTGATTCGTGGCAAAAATTCATAGTAACAAAGTCCTACAAGATCAAATTTAAAGCATGTATACTTGAATAAAGTTAAAATATATATATTCAAGTTTGCACATTTTGTGTAGAAAAGTTTTTAAACACCCTAAAATTTAGAGGCCTCATGAGTAGCCATAATATCTAATGTTTGCTTGATGCCCATTCTCATTGTCATATCAACCTAGAAATACATGTAGACATTTAACGCTTATAATATTTACAAGTGTACATGCACATTTGACATATATTGAATTCAAAATTTATAATTGTAACTATACTAATGTAAGTTAAACAATTTACAATATAAATGTATGTGCCCCTAATCTACGATGCTCAATAGTGGAGGAGTGCTCAAAAACCCCTCGGGTGGAATTGACGTGGAAGTCAATTAACTCCCCTAAACCAACATAAATATTTAAAACATATGTTCATGATTCAATTATAAATTTAAAACTCAAGTTAAAAATTATTTCATATATAATTTAAAAATTTGAAATCAAAATACCCCATAAGGGTTGCCGACTAGGATTGGTCTTGATGTATGTACTCATGGAGCAGATGATTGCCCCATCATTAATGTCATCAATACACTAGAAATTTTGATTGTTAAAATGTATTACAAACTTTTCTTTGATATATACATTCATTAAAATTCTTATAAATTCAACATGTAGATGCATATTTATACTCGTGTCATAGTGTCCTCAAGGTGATGGTCTACTATAAGAAATTCTACAAATGAACTGAGGTGACTAGATGAACCACCAGAATCTCCATGTCCACCTGAACTAGGTGTGGCCTGATCGGGTCCATAGCATAATTGATGGAAAATAGTACATACATGTGGTCTCGACACTCTTGGAGTGGTACTTAGACCAACTTCATAAAGCACTCCTCCATCATCATCATCTCTATGCTCCCTACTTGCTATCACAAAAGCATGTTGATCAAGGTCTCCTGCGAGCGCAATAAGGGATCCTAATGTTGATACCACTGCACGTTGATGCACAGGTGCGAGAATGACAGGACCAAGAGGAGCAACAAGGGGTTGCACATGCATGGGGTGTTGGGGACCAACCCTTGCCTCTAACCTCTATTGTGGCATGCCGCCACCAACACCTTGAAATGATTTAAAATCAAAATAATTGGGCTTTTTCCCCATAAAAAACTCTACATATAGTTTCCTCAAAAAATACAATGGGACCTCCAAATTAGTATGTGGTTGATTGTCAAATACCATATACCATCGATCCCAAAAATGTGCAGTCATCTATGGATGTATACTCCACCTCATGGATATTCTAGATTTATTTGGAAGAATGGGCTGCCGAGTAACAGGGTCGATAAAAGTAAGCAGCTAGATGGGCATTTATTATTTTAAGGTCTAGAATTTTCTTATAGGAGAGACCATTTGCATAAAATTTTCTTATCTGCTCTCTTTCTCGTCGATGCCTATCTAGATCAAAATCAATAGACCTAATGGCATCCATAATGTTTTGCATTGCATATGCAAAATGTCTCACGTGTGGTGGAATCAATGCTTGATTTTTCATAGAATTGATTTGATTTTGAATGGATTCCACTTGATCATTTATACGTGCTCGCAAAAAAGCCTCATCAGATCCAATAGGTGGTGGATGTGGGATATTAAGTGGACGGGGTGGAGGGGGAGGTGGAGCCCGAGGTGGAGGTGGA
Source organism: Sequoiadendron giganteum (assembly GCA_007115665.2). Taxonomy (NCBI): domain Eukaryota; kingdom Viridiplantae; phylum Streptophyta; class Pinopsida; order Cupressales; family Cupressaceae; genus Sequoiadendron; species Sequoiadendron giganteum. The sequence continues at coordinate 851,386,433 of CM021100.1, read as the reverse complement.
GGTGGCTGAGGTGCTGGATTGATGATATCAATGTTAAATTGATCCATGATATCAGATATAAGTGCACTTGCATTAAATTATACAAAATCAACATATAAAATTACAAGAAATAGTTTAATTTGAAACGTACATGCCAAATTATTTAAATAGTATGTGCATACATATACATACACATACATATATTGATTGAGCTTGAGCATGTGCATACAAATTTCAAAATTTAACATGTACATACATTTAAAACAAAAAGTACGATGCATAATTTGCATGCATACACCATTCAACTAAACTATGTAAATACATACAAATTTCAAAATTTAAGATCTAGAACTATGCAATTTTAATACATGTACATACTAAATAATAAACTTGAAACATTCACAAAAATCTCATTTTATGTCTAAGACATATATATATATATATATTACATTTTTTTCAATAGGAGAAATCATGATCTAGTAGATAGTCATAATATATATATACTATTATAAATTCATCATTATAAGTTCATAAATTCCACCAAATTCATAAATTCATGTCACTCAAATTATCCATCCAACCAAAATCATAAATTCATGTCACTAAAAATATCCATCCAACCAAAATTATAAATTCATGTCACTAAAAATATCCATCCAACCAAATTCATAAATTCATCACACAAAATATCCATCAAACCAAATTCATAAATTCATAACTATAAGATCATTGTCTTAATTTATAAGTTGTTGTGGTTCTCTACTGCATCTCTTCATTTATTTGTGTTTTCCTTTTCAGAATCATAAGTTCTCCTCTCCTCTAGCCATTGTCGATACTCATCTAAGATCCCATCCATAGCCCTAATAGCATCAACAACATTTTTCATCCTAGATGCAAACATCCTCAAAGGTGGTGTGATACATTCTTCATTTTGAATAATCTTGATTTGATCTTGGATGGTTCTAACATTGGCATTGATTTGTGCTTGCAAGCGAGCACCATCGATTTCAGGTGGTGGATGCAGGGGGTTATGAGGTGGAGTGGGTGGAGGTGGAGGTGAAGGTGGTGGAGATGGAGGTCATGGAGGTGGATTATGAATATTGTTGAATTGATCCATGTGATCTCTAAGATATAAGTGAACCTACATTAGAAATTTGTAGTTTCAAAATGTAAGATACATGCTTAGGAAATACCCTTAAACCATTCAATATAAATGACCTAATTGAATCCAAATGATAAAATGTGTAATCCTAATTTATGTGTAAGACATGTTACTTGAATGAAAAACCAATAAACTATTAATATAGGACAATTTATGAATTCTTCCGGGTTTACGGTTTAGAGTTTAGGATTTAGGTTTTAGGGTAATAGGATGGCTTAAGGCGATCTATGTAGTAAGGTCCTAGTAAAAAATGGCATGGCTTAAGTGAATAAAATTTGGTGAAGATGCCCAAGGAAACCAAATTTAATTAAGGTCCTAGGCAACTTCACCAAATTTTATTCACTTGAGCCATGTCATTTTGTCCTTGGACCTTACTAGACATAGATCCCCTTAAGCCATTCTATCACCCTAAATAGTAAATCGATCAACCTAGATTGTGAAATATCATTCATATTATAATATTGCATGATCTTATTATTGTTAAGTTTGGTTTCCTTGGGAAACTTCACCAAATTTTGAGAACTTATTTGATCCCCTTAAGAAATGTCATATTAGGACCCCTTAAGACATCCTAAAGTATGGCTTAAGGGGATCTATGTAGTAAGGTCCTAGTAAAAAATAACATGGATTACGTGAATAAAATTTGGTGAAGATGCCCAAGGCAACCAAATTTCATTAAGGTCCTTGGCAACTTCACCAAATTTTATTCACTTGAGCCATGTCATTTTGTCCTAGGACCTTACTAAACATAGATCCCATTAAGCCATCCTATCACCCTAAACCGTAATTGATCAACCTAGATCATGAAATCTCATTCATATTATAATATTGCATGATCTTATTATTGTTAAATTTGGTTGCCTTGGGCAACTTCACCAAATTTTGAGAACTTATTTGATCCCCTTAAGAAATGTCATATTAGGACCCCTTAAGACATCGGTTCACGATTTAGGGTGATAGGATGGCTTAAGGGGATCTATGTCTAGTGAGATCCTAGGACAAAATGACATGGCTCAAGTGAATAAAATTTGGTGAAGTTGCCCAAGGAAACCAAATTTCATTAAGGGCCTAGGTTAAAATGATGGCTTTAGGATTTAGGGTTTAGAGTTTAGAGTTTAGAGTAATAGGATGGATTAAGGGGATCTATGTAGTAAGGTCCTAGGAAAAAATGACATGGCTAAAGGGAACAAAATTTGGTGGAGTTGCCTAAGGCAACCAAATTTCATTTTAAGGTCCTAGGACAAAATCAATGCTTTAGGGTTTAGGGTTTAGATTTAGAGTTCAGGGTTTAGGGTTTATGGAACTTAGGGTAAAATTTGGGTGGCCCTTGGAATAATGGACTTGCAAGTTAGTGAATAAATTTTTCTTGTGGAACAATTGATTGAGATAGCTCTTGTTTCGACTAAACAACCTAGATCATGAAATCTCATTGACATTATTTAATGGTTGGGAGGAGAGCTTGTGGCCATATTGGTTTCTTTTTGAATTCTTCTTTTAGGTTTATATGCAAGAGTTGGAATTTGATTGGGGAGAATCATCAATCATAGTTTTTAAGGGAATTTGATAGAATAAAAATTCTTTGGGAGTACCTATGTCTAAATTGTGAATTATGTACATAATGTTGTTAAATGCTAGTTAATATGCATTGCAAGAAAAGTAGGTAGGGACATGGTATTATAAAGCATTGTTGTTTTATTGAAATAGATTGGAAAAACTACATCTAGGAAAATAAAATAGGGAGGAAATTGAATTGGTTTAAAGGATGAGATAATTATTTTGAAAGGGTCAAATATTCTTGTGATATTCTCTTTTTGGTGCAAATGTTGTTGGGTAGAAGTATGTGTTAAAGGTTTTCTTTGAAGTGTAAAATAAAAGTGATTATATTGTTTGTAATATTCGCATAGATTGGGAACTTAGTGGAAATAATTAACCAGGATAAAATTGTAGTAATTATAATGACACATCTTAAAGAAAGAAATCCATTGAATTATTAACTTTAACCTAGGTGTTCAATCTAATTGTAAATGTATCATCTTCACAATATGAATACAACCCATAATGACAAATAGTTTTCTTATAATAAAATAATTAAATTGTATTGGATAGTATATGTTTATATGTCTATAGAAATAATGTTTTCCTATAAAAATAATTATATAAATGTAAAAAACATATATCAATATAGATATATATGTTAACTATTAAGATATTTTGGATTCAAATTATTCATACGTATATAATGTAACAATATGTATATCAATCATATAATCTTCCACGATCTTATTATTGTTAAATTTGGTTGCCTTGGGAAACTCCACCAATATTTGAGAACTTCTTTGATCCCCTTAAGAAATTTCATATTAGAACCCCTTAAGACATCAGTTTACAGTTTAGGGTAATAGACTTACTAGTTTATGAATATTTTTGATTTTATGAATAGACTGACTATTTCTGTAATAGAAACACATAATTATGTATTATTAATATTGAATTTGATGTATATTTTAACTTGATATTTTTTTAATTGAATATAACATTATTTTATTTAACATTTTTTTCATTAATATTTCCCACTTAAATTAATTTTATGATATAAAATGTATAATAAAATTAGTTAATGTTGAATCTTATTTTATTATGGATTGTTTGGAATTGAAAGAACCTAAAAGAAAGAAATGAAAAATATTTAGATTCTTTTAGTGTCTAGGTAACTAGTGCAAACTGAGATTTTACACTAAATTAGAAGCCTAATTAACAATTAATTGACTATAATGAGAGTTAAGATTGTCAAAGGACAAGAGACAACACATGCAAACAAGAAATGGAAACAAGGCATGACTAAGAGAGATCAAAACATAAAATATAAATGAATACAAATATTATCTAATTAAGTGACAATTGGGAATGGATTGTACAAGGATTTAGGAATTTGTTGTAACATCCTGCTACGCAACCCCGAAGGTTAACAACCAAAAGAGGACAAGATAATTTTTTTTTTAAACAAGAAGATGATTTAATGAAGTTAATACTGATTTTATATTTGGCTTCTTTTTATGAATGGATGGTGAATGCTTGAATGGTATTTGAGCTACTTGTTGGCATATGTGATCAACCGTTTAAATGATTTTAGCAGCAATAATGCTTGACTATTTTAAAAAAGTTTTAATGATGGTCTTTAGTGGCTTTTCACTATTTCATGTTTGTTATGGATTCCTTGTTTGGCTAAATGAGATGGGCTTAAGTCAAGGTCATTAGAGTAGCCTTATAGAGTAAAATCTAATAAGATAATGTGTCCTCATGCATGGCCTTGAGCGCTTGAAAAGGCAAAGGATGCACTTGAGAAGGCTTATCCATCTGCGAGGCGTTGAGTTATCTGTCTATGAGATGTTGATTTGGGCATGGTTGAGTCCCCTCATCTAGATGAGAGGTGAACGTGATTCCATATGGTGCCATCACTTCAAGCACCCATGATGACAATCCGTCCATTTTTTTCTCTTGATCTTGTATCTTCTAGTCGTGAGTAGTTCCTGATATGTAGGGTATGAGAATCTCCATGCTGTGTCATTGGCCTTATGCTTGGTATTTTTGTTTGCTCTGTGTTTGATGTTAGTGTTGGCCTTATGTTACCCTTGCCTTGTTACTTTTTCTTGGGCCTTGTGACTACCTCTGAGCACGGTGGGGTGGTCTCTCTAGAGTCCACATGGTAGGGAGGCGTTGCCACCACCATTGGGGACCGACGTACAGGATTATTGGAGCACCAGTTGGAGTTGTTTTCTATCTTGTACTATCTTTTATCAGTTGATGTATCTTATTCATGGCAATGCCATTGTACTCATGTATGTTCCTTTATGTCTATTGTACTCTCGAGAGATGATGTAATCATATTATTTAATGTAAAGAAATATGATGTGATATATTTGTCTTAGGGTTGCAATGTTGGTATCAGACCCACATGTACTTGTTGATCATTATGGTTTTCTTTCCTTAGTTTTCTTGCAAAAATCAGAGCCTTGGTTGTGTTTTTCCCTTCTTTCTTTGGTCTGCAAAGGTTTTGGAGCATCGACACCTTCTATCTATTGTCTGGTGTGTTGCAGCAAAGGTTCTGAAGCATCAGTGCCTTCTGTTTGTTGTTTTGTGCTACTGTTGCCAAGTTCCAAAGCATAGCAGCAAGTTCCAGAGCAACAGGTTTTGGAGCAGAGCAACAAGTTTCGAAGCAAATTTCTAGAGCTACCTGGTTTGCTCCTATTCATATTTTCTCGGTAGGGTGGATTAGTCCTCTCCTTTGGGATGTCCTTTAGGTCATATTTGGCCATGTTTGTTGTCATTTTATCAAATTGGTAATTACTTTATGTGTATGTTAATCTTCTTGTTTTATTTTATTTTTATCTTGTCCTCTTTTGGCTTTTAACCTTTGGGGTTGTGTAGCAGGATGTTACATCTATATCAGAGCCCATGTTCACACATTGGGAGCTCTAGCATACATGAGCCTTCTATGTTATGTTGTATTTGGCATGTGTGGCATGAGCTTGTTATATTTTTTTTTCATAGCCTTGTTGATTAGCTTTCACGCCTTTGTATGGTGTATAGGTCATCCTTGCGATGATCTATTTTGATGTGCTCCTTGTTTCCTTAGGATGCCCCTAGAGGTCGAGCCAGAGGCATAGTTAGAAGTAGAACCCATGTTGTATCACTGAGATCCCTACCGGTGTTTGATATCTGCTTGGTGTGTGGGGTGTGGTGGATAGCAACAAGTGTTGTTGTTTTCTGCCCCTTGCATGTCGTATTGAGGAATACCTTTGTGAGGGTTAGTGAGACCCTCGAGCCTATCAAGAAGTGTATTCTGATTGGTCTTCTTGATGTGTGGCTCTTTTTTTGTGTTAAGGGTGTGACCCTTGTGTGGTTCCTGAGTGTGGTTGTAGCCATGGGGTTGTAGTGTTCTTGATGTGTGTGTTTCCAAGTGCTTTTTTGGTGAGATAGTCATAGGACCTCTTGCCTTGAGTGCCTTAGTATGGTATTTTAGAGGGTTGAGTTTCCCAACCTTGGCTTGTGTTGTGGAGGAATGATGTCTCTTAGGCCTTGCCTTAGCCTATGGGATTGGAGTGATCCCCTTGGTTGAGAGTCTCCTAAGGTTCAAATTGATTACTTTCCTTTATTATTTGTTGCGGGTGGGCATGTTGGATCGTAGCTTGTCGGTGGGTTGCAGGTGACATGTGTTGCCTAAAATTACCTTTGCTTGGTTTCTTAGTTCTTGTTGTTGGAAGGTTTGTTTGACGGTGAGGGTGCCAAGAAGTTTCGTTTGTGTGTATTCTCTTCTTGTGCTTTACCTCCTTGTGCGAGTGGTTGCTAGATTGATCCCATGTGGTTTTGAAGTTTCTTTTGCATGCCATATTGCATTGATTTATAAAATATGGTAATAGAAAATGAACGATCATACTATTAGTTCATAGAGGTTATTGTATGCTCTCATATGATTGATGCATTTGTATGGAAGTGATCATGTGATGATGAAACCATGTTTGCATTCGTGCATGTGTCAGAATTGTGAATTTCTCCCTCCTTTTATCTCTTATCATTGGTTTAACGAAGATGCTTATCTTTGAATGTGTGGTGTATTGAAATCCATTGTATGCTTATCTCTTATGAGCAAATTTTTATGCATTCATGAAAATTTGTTTTATTAGATCAAACCTTGGGTAAAGAACCTAAGTCCCCAAGTTGCATTCATAATCATAAAACATGTATGAATTTGAATAGAAAATCACTCTGCACTAAGTATAAGTTTAGAGAAAAATGGAATAGTGAAACCATTTGCATGTTAATGATAATTGCATAATAGGTGCATCTTGTTGGTGAGATCTATAGTCCCCAACTGCATTGTTGAGTCTTACGAAATCATGTAGATGTTAAAATATTGTACCTTGATTCAAAATGCAAAATGATTAATGCATGTTGAAGTGATAATGTTGCATAAGTTGTCTTGAGTAAACTATCTAACGATATTATACTATGTATAGGAGATAAATGTGGTTAACACATGTGTGTAGTAGGTTTATTTATCACTTAATAATACTGAATGTGAATGTGAGAATTATTATGGCATTGTTGATTTACTCCATGTAGCATTGTGATATATTGCATGTGATAAAGGTTGTAATTATAAAACTGTGTTTAATAACATTATTGTCTTGAAAAGAGAAGGTTGTATGGATGTTGGGAGTACACATTCTTGAAAAGTTTGTATTGTTCTTGCATAATTAGAGGTGGATAATGGTTTTATTTTGGTAAGAGGAAATTGGAAAAAGTACTCCCTACTATGTGAACATCCTGTATTAGTGCTCACGTTGAGTGTTGTGGATATCATGTGCTTGAGTTCTGTTCTCATGGGATTGTGATACAGGGTACCCATCCATGGATGATATGATTTTGGAAAGGGAATCACATTGGTTATGGAAATAAATATACTTATGGTATGTGATCTTTTGAAAAGTAATGGAATTGAGTATGTAAATGTAACCCCCTGTAAATGTGAGAAACCAATAATTGTGCATTGGTTGAGTGTTGTAAATACCCTGTACTTGCTTTGTGTACCCTTGGGATGATGGTGATATTGTGTACCCATCCATGGGGAAACATGTTGTATTTTAGGTATGGGAATTAACCATACCATTATGTGTGCTTGTATGTTTGTTACTTGATTGAGGGCCAACCAACGTGTGGTTGAAATTTATATATAAGAGTAGCCAAAAGTTAGTTTCGTAGATTCTCTTCTTTTGGTTCTCTAGTCCCTTAGTCCGTGAAGGGGTAGTAGCAACCACAAAGTTCCTTGGGCAAGGTGTGCAACGTGCGCATATTGCGACATAGAGCAGTCTCAACTCAACCAATCCCGAGGAAATTACTCACTACTTCCCCTTATGATGGATCAAAGTACTTGATCCATATGTGCTAGCCTATTCCCTAGATTTGAGTATAGGAGCATTGATTGTTGGCATTGCCTAGCCACCTGTAGGGGCGTTGAGCTGGCATTAGCAAGTCAACCTCATCCATATGAGAGGTGAGGCTCGAGTAGTCCCATAATTTTATACTCATATATGCATTATATATATTTATTTACCATGTTGTTGATGGGAGCGAGCTGGGCTCGAGGACATGATGCCACATGCATAGACACATGAAGGTGCACTAGGAGATTCTGTTATGAAAGCCTACTTGTGTAATGAGCATAATGGGGCCTCGTACACTTGTAGAGGGATACTCATGTTTTCTTTCGACAGTGTTTGGGTTGGTTGGCATATGGGTATGTCCTAGCCATGTATACCTCTGGGTACGACGAGTACCTGCATGTGCCTTCTCCATGAGGTATCGCTATGCGGGGTGTGTTCTGCACGTGCCTACTTCCGCGGAGCCACAAACACACTACCATGTGGCATACGACCAATACATTCCTTCTCCGACTAGTGTATGGCCATGTCACGTTGAGATGCGATGCGGGATGGGGTCGAGGTGCGCATCCCATGCGGGCAACCAAGGAGTGCGTGGGCCACTTGGTGAGTCCATGCCGTATGACGACGTGATGCAGGGTGCAGCCGAGGAGTACACCTCATGCCATGTGGTTGGCATGCTCACTCCACACCACATGAGGGGCTATTGTGATAGTTAGAAGTTGTTCCCTTCTTCCTCATTTGGTGGCTAGTATCTAGTCACACAATTTTGTATAGTGCAATTCCAAAGATTGTGGAATTTCTTTATGGTTATTGATGATCTTTTATTGATTGTGAGGGCTGACACTTTGTTTATATTTGATTGTGATGGTTTAGCCACACCTTGTGATATTCATTTGCATGTAACTCTCGTGGTCACATTTGATTTAGTGTTGAAATTGCGTGCATTTCTTACTTTATTGCTGAAATTGAATCTTTAGTTGATATTTATTTATGATCTTTGGTGGCTAAACTAGTTTTCTATTTGTTGATTTCAAATGTCGATCATGTGTTGTATTGTGATTCCTCTCCAAGGACATATGAGGTGGACTTGGTGAGTGTATACGAGGAAGTAGATGCAGGAAACTTTGAGGATGAGGGTATGTGAGGCTGTTATACAACTAGGACCCACTACCCACTTATGTGTGATGACTATCTCTTGGAGGCTAACCACCTTGTACAACAAGAGATAGGTTATTGTGGTCTTGTTTGGATGGTCTCACCATGTGCGTGTGTCCTAACACCATCAAACCACTAAGTGTGAGGTATGGATTATGTGAGATGGATATTGGCTCTTAGCTCATGGATTATGTATCATGGATTAATATGCTGCTTACCAGTGTCCAGATGGACCCTTGTGTAGCCTTGTGATGAGATTCTCAGTGATGTAAGTATGTATATATGTATAAATGCATGATTCATATTGGATATGGTTTCATATGAAAATTTCAAAAGTTGACTTATTGTGCTCTAGAAAGTCTAAATTGTTATATTTTGTTGAAAGTGATGTCAAATATGTTCTAATGTGTGAGATTGGAAGTGTGTGGAAAACAAATAATGTTGCAAAACAATGGTGTTTTGGAAAGAATTGAGTGCTTATGCATCTTATTTACCCTATTCTTAGTGGAAATCAATGTGTATTTTAACCTATCCTTGAATGAATGTGGATGTTAAAATAAATGATTATTTTGAGAATTGGCATACATGTGATGTTAGCAAGATTAACCATGTTATTTTGTTTCATGTTTAGACCTTATGACTAAGGCATATGTCAATATAGTGATAATGATTCTTATAAAGGTGAATGTTTAAAAGACGTCCTTTCTATTTCATTCAGTGATGAATGTTGTATATTATATTTCTCATATTTGGGTGAGTACTAGTGTGTGACATGGCTGCATATTGAGCTTACATGACTTCCAGGAGTAAGTCAAATCTTAGGGAGGGAGGATGTAACACCTCTCTAAATCCAGCCTAGGTAAGATGGTATTTTAATTTTGATTTAGCATTCTAAATGTTATCATAATGAGATTAGACATTGATGATTATGCAATAGGTTATCATGATTAGTTATTATGTTGGATTACATGCTTATATGTCTATATAATGTTATCATTGTTTTTGTATGATTAGGGATAGGAAATGGATGATGTCGTAACACTTGTATCTGAGAGGCTTACAATATCATGACCCTCTTCCTGATGATTAATGTTGTTTCAACTATATGATATATGTTATATGCACATGTACTTTGACATGTAATTAGAGTGATGCAGGTACTGAGTATTGACTCCGCTTGGATTCACAGGCCTGAGCGTACTCTTATTCCTCAATGGTCGTTACTGGAGGTATTCATATAGGCCAAATGTCCCCTACCCTAGCCCACTGTACCCTATTAGTACAGTGTTTCCTTGTCGTCTTACCGTTCGACTACCTAGCGGTAACATCCAAAGCACCTTTTGGTCGCATGTGGTTTACTAGTAGGTTTTGTTGGGGTATTTTGTCATGGTTTCCATTAATCTTATTATGTGGCTATATTTTGGTTGTCAATGTTTTGATGTGGTTTCATTGACATCCTTTCATGGTTTCAAATACAATATTTTTTAGTATTTAATTGATTGGAGATTGAAATTGTTATTTTCACGAGATTTTAAATATGTTATGTTAAGTGATTTTATCGATCATTCGAGAGAATGATACATTTCATTTGGTAATTTTAAATGATTTTATTAATCTCTTTTGTGAGCTCTTATAATATTATTTAATCATTTTGGGGAGCTCGTGTATTTTAATGATTGGATTTAAATTATTATTATTATTTTATTTTTATGTGAAAATTGAGGATGTTGTTTATGAAGTGTTTTTGAATTAATTTATTTGGGGAGCTTCAATAGCTTGAGGTTTTACCTCATTTCTTTTGGGGATTGTTTTGGGGAATATAATTTGGGAGGAAGATTTATTTATAAAACAAAAAGAAAGGGAAATTGGGCAGCTTTGCCTTTGATATTTATACTTTGTTTTGAACCTTTCTGAGGAGAGTTATCTTGGATGTGAAGCAATTTGCTGCTTGGAGGAAAGAGAAGAATACCCTATGATTTAGGGCAGCAAAGATGGGAAGAATTTTTGAGAAGGAATTTGTGGACAATGGCTCCGGAGGTGCAAAATAGACTTTTTGCCTTGTTGTCCTAGTTTGGAACCCAACCGCACCTTATATTCAAAGCATTCTTTCATTTCAATTTTGGGGCAACATTAAGGTATTTTTTTGAGGTTCTTGAAACTCTTGAATTTTGGTGGTATTGAATACAATTTAGCTTTGAAATGGTAAGATTTGCATTTCTTTATGGAAAATTTGTACTTCTGTTTAATTGGTGTGAATACTAGATGGTTGGATAATGTTTGTGTGGGGAATTGATTTGTTGTTTTGTAGTTTTCTTTGGCAGACTTGATTCTTTGCCATTGATTTTTTTTTTAATAGATCAAATTCTCCTATCATATAATTTTAAAAATATGTAATTCAAATTGAAATGGTTACATTTGAAATGAGTTGCTAGCCAAATAAATTTTTGAGCACTCTTAATTCTTTCATTTTTTTATGTTTTGCTCAACTTGTGAAAACGTGTTTTTAATTTCTGCTCTTAATCCACTTACTATGGATTCAAAATAAAATGCATTCCATGTAGAAACACCCATATCTCAAATGGGTTGTTGTCCGATTTTCAATCTGGGTACTTTCATTTTTAATGTATTTTGCCTAGCTTGGCTTAGTGACGTTTTTGAACAACACCCTATTCTTGGTCATAGATTTATAAAATAATAGTATATTCCATTTTGAAATGCTCATATCTCAACTGGGTCTTTGTCTGATTTGAATTTTGGGCAATTTTGATTTTACATGTATTTTCTTATCCAATTTGTCAAAATGACGTTTTTCAGTACAACACCTCATTTTTGGTTCTAAAAAAAAAAATTGAAGGTGTATTCCAGCTTGAAATGTTAAAATATGAACTGGGTCAAGCTCTGATCTAAGATCCGGGAACTTTGAATGTTTATAAATTTCTATACCTCTCATTTGTTTGAACATCAACTAGAACCATGTTTTGTGCCACTGTCTCTTAGTGGTTCTAACTGTTTTTAAAGTGATTTTTTTTATATGATTTAATGAGGTTAACACTGATTTTATGTTCGGCTTCTTTTAATGAATGAATGGTGAATTCTTGAATGGTATTTGAGCTACTTGTTGGCATATGTGATCAGCCGTTTAAATGATTTTAGTAGCAATAATGCTTGGCTGTTTTAAAAAAGTTTTAATGATGTTCTTTAATGAATTTTCACTATTTCATGTTTGTTATGGATTCCTTGTTTGGCTAAATGAGATGGGATTAAGTCAAGGTCATTAGAGTAGCCTTATAGAGTAAAAACTAATAAAATAATGTGTCCTCATGCATGGCCTTGAGTGCTTGAAAAGGCTAAGGATGCACTTGAGAAGGCCTATCCGTTAGTGAGGCATTGAGTTATCCATCTGTGAGACATTGATTTGGGCATGATTGAGTCCCCTCATCCAGATGAGAGGTGAACTTGATTCCATATGGCACCATCACTTCGAGCACCCAGGATGACACTCCATCCACTTTGTTCTCTTGATCTTGTATCTTGTAGTCGTGAGTAGTTCTTGATATGTATGGTATGAGAATCTCCATGTTGTGTCATTGGCCTTATGCTTGGTATTTTTTTTTGCTCTGTGTTTGATGTGACTGTTGGCCTTATGTTACCCTTGCTTTGTTGCTTTTGCTTGGGCCTTGTGACTACCTCTGAGCATGATGGGGTGATCTCTCTGGAGTCCACATGGTAGGGAGGCGTTGCCACCACCATTGGGGACTGACATACAGGATTATTGGAGCACCAGTTGAATTTTTTTTTCTCTCTTGCACTATCTTTTATCACTTGATGTATCTTATTCATGGTAACACCATTGTACTCATGTATGTTCCTTTATGTCTATTGTACTCTCTTGAGAGATGATGTAATCATTCTATTTAATGTAAAGAAATGTGATGTGATATATTTGTCTTATGGGTTCCGATGTTGGTATCAAACCCATAGGTACTTGTTGATCATTATGGTTTTCTTTCCTTAGTTTTCTTGCAAAAATCAGAGCCTTGGTTGTGTTTTTCCCTTCTTTCTTTGGTCTGTAAAGGTTCCAGAGCATCGACGCCTTCTGTCTACTGCCTGGTGTGTTGCAACAAAGGTTCTGGAGCATCGGTGCCTTCTGTTTACTGTTTTGTGTTGCTGCTGCCAAGTTCCAAAGCAACAGGTTTCAGAGCAGAGCAACAAGTTCCAGAGCAAATTTCTAGAGTTGCCCGGTTTGCTCCTGTTTAGATTTTCTTTGGAGGGTGGATTAGTCCTCTCCTTTGGGATGTCCTTTAGGTCATATTTGGCTATGTTTGTTGTCATTTTATCAAATTGGTAATTACTTTATGTGTATGTTAATCTTCTTGTTTAATTTTTTTTTTTATCTTGTCCTCTTTTGGCTCTTAACCTTCGGGGTTGCATAGCGGGATGTTACATTTGCTAACTAAATTTGCAAGCAAACATTGATAATTTATGAATTGTAACTATTCTTTAACATATTGTTTTCTAATCTAATTATAATCTAATATTGAAAGTAAATTTTAGCATATTATTTTTCTCCATATAATGCAAATAAAATTTTAAACATTTAAGCAATGCAAATGAATTTTTTCCATTATCAAATATTCTTGAGCTCGAAATTGGGGTTTTCAAATGTAAAATGATTTGTTTGATTTGAATTTAGGGTTTTAGCAATTTTTTTTGTTTGAATTCAATAAGGTTTCAATTAAACAATTAGGGTTTTCAAATGTAATTTTTTTTTATTTGATTGAACAATTTAGGTTTGAAAAGCTAAATTTTGTTCTTAACATACAATTTAAGGTTGATTTTTTTCCTTTCTATTCAATATCTTTAGGGTTTCATTGCATTTTTTTATCTACTTCTACAAATCATCATTTCTACTATTATAGGGATAAAAAATGCATAAAACGATAAATAAATTGGAAAAAAGAATGCTAACACCTATTATTGTATTAAAAATTTCAAGAAAACATGAAAAAATTGAAAAAATGGGGGGTGGAGGTGCACCTGGAAGTCGTTATGCTATCGTTGTCGTCCTCGCCAATTCGGGATCCCATGCTGTCTATGAATGAACTATAGTTTCATTTAAAAAATAAATAAATACTATCTTAAAACAAGATCCTGATTATTACAAAATGGGATCCTAATTATTATAAAATGAGATCCCAATTTGTAAAAATCGGGATCCCATTTTATAATAATCGGGATCCTATTTTACATCAATCGGTCACCCTTTTACAAACGAGATCTTGATTTTTAAAAAATGAGATCCCATTTGGAATTTAGGCTCGGGATCCCGAAGCTAAACAAGATCCCATTTTTTAAAAATCGAGATCCTGTTTATAAAATTCGGGATCCCGTTTTGCAATGTCGATTTCAAATTTTTGGCTAAGACAAAAACTTTCATGTTTCATACACTCAACTTCTTACACTTACCCTGATATGATATAAACAAACACTTTGATTTTTGAAAGAAATCTAGTCAATTTTTTTGTGTTTTGCAAGGAAGTGTTCTCCACCATAACACTTTTGTAATGAATTCCATTATTGCATTTGAATATTTAAGAAGAAATTCAATAATTTATTAATATTATAATTTTTAGATATCCACCAAAGGCCTAATCATTTAAAGCTTAGATGCAAGATTAAATGGAATTTATTTTGAGTGTTTTAATTGCATGATTAGGGCGGCTTGAATGGGATAATATTCCATTAGTGGGTATGTGCAGGATCATGATGGGCCAAAAAGTGGCGATATGTAAGTGATATGATGGCCCATGTGGCTGACGACTTTTTTTTACCCGAAATTGATGAAACAAAAATGGTTTTTAAAGAAGATTCTCAGCTTTCCACCAATATTAATCATGCTTTACTTTGAATTTAATAAATAAATATTATTCATTTTTTATTTTAATTACGACTAAAGTCCTTATTGATAGGCTGATTGAAAAACATTTATAGCTTTAAAATGGTATCACATTTTTTGAATCTAAAACATGCGTCACATTCTATGCTTCACATACTATAGGATTTAAAAAAAATGAATTTCATGAAGTTTTGACCAAGTTAAGTTGGTTAGACATACAATTTTTTATATTTTTTAAGAGTTGTAATAAAAAAATCATAATTAATTATTTACTAGGAACAAATTGCAAAAAAATATGCATCACATCGGGACATGAGTCCTCTACTTATATCTAAAATATTATAAAAAAAAATATCATTTTATTGTGGTTAGAGTGGTCAGACAAACACCTACTTCTTATTTTTTTTCCATGAAATTTAAGTATTACTACATTGAAATTTCAAAATTTCACCAAATAGATTTTAAAAAAAAATACACCTAGTAGTTTAAAAACTACATTCGATTTGCTACAAATTCTATTCTTACATATTTTTGAAATAATATAGATAAGCTATTCTAATTTTTACATCAAGTTGCCTAACTCTAATTTTCTGAATTTTCATCGCCACTTAAGGGCTTGTTTTTTCCATGATGATCCTACACATACCTTAGTATTTTAGGAAAAATGCTATAAAAAATGTTCATAATGCGAGTTCTAGTTACCTATCCCTAACCCTAATTTAATCTCTAACTTTTACCCTAACCCTAGAATCCTAACCCTCTCCCTAACCCTAACCCTAACTTTAATTCATTTAATGTTTTATGTGTTGCATTGTGAATGCTACTAGCATAAATATATTTAATAATATTTATAAAATACACCAAGAGATATCCTTCTCGAGGTTCCTATTTTTTAATAAATTTCTCACATAAACACATAATAAACACCTTGAGAAGGATATCTCTTGACGTATACATATGTATGTATGCATGTTAGTGTTATTTATATATTGAGTTTTAAGAATTAATTTATTGAGAAAAAATATTCTATTTTTTTATTTTATTATATTTAGAAGTGTTTTATAGTGGTAAGGAATGGAGTGTAATGGTGTGAACTAGTGCAAAATTCTTATCTTTAACTTTCAATTTGACAATCATTTACATGTCAGTGCATTAATATTTAATAATAAATATAAATATATGATAAACAAATGAAATAGTTGTGTCTTTTCTTCCATCTACTTAATTATCTATGTATTTCTATAGATATGAAATAAGACAAAAAAATTAATAGTATTTTGGATATAATTAATGGATGTTATCTATACAAATACTTGTAAGAAGATTGGATAAAATTATAAAAAATCAAGTTGATATTTCACAAAATTAAATAATATTAAACAAACTGTGATTGCCATATATTTCTACACCACACAATATTATACCTTAAAGTTGATGCTCTCCACATATTTTGATATTCCATAAAGTAAAAGTCATATTCAATGGATTGTGGTTTGTAAATTATTATGTTTATATTATATAACATGATAAAAATTTATTCGTTAGTTCTAGACCTACTGCCATGTTGTGTAGAAATATATGTAACCCCAATCCACTAAACTTTAGTGGGGTTGTTGAATATCAGTTTGATGTTTCTTTTCCATGCCAAGTCATTTGTAAGGGGCAAGTCTCTTTTTTTGGCATTCACTTGCATAACAAAGTCTCTCATGTGGAAGGAAAGTGGCGACTCTTGCACAACAAAACAAGTATCATAGAAATTAGGAGAAAAGTGATCATTTTTTCCTTTTAAGACTTTATTTTAATGACCAAAAGAGGTGGTACATAAAGCTTCACATGTTGCATAAAAAGAAATTGTCACATAGTGGCCAATACTTGTCTTTATAGTATTTTAGATTTAATAAATAAAATAAATGTAAGTTTTGTTAATGTGAATAAAATTAAATGTTCATTTTGTTAATATAGTATTAACATAATATTTAAAATTGTTACATAAATGTTAATTTTTATTAAAATTATGTAAATAATATATTAATCATTATACCATAAATTACATAGAATAATGAATTCCCATATTATTTAATGAAATAAAAGGTAGTTACATGCATTTATATTAATATTAATAATTAATAATCTCATCTTAATTATATTATATCAAAATCAACTATCTTATATAAAAATAATTATATATTAAAATTTTAAATATTATAAAGATATTATAAATATCAAACAAAATAAAAATGAAATCAAATGATAGTATAATATAATTACAAGAAAAAGTGATAATTATATAAATATAAAATTTATCTAATAATTATGTTACATAATAATATGCATAATATAATATTAATTTTTTATATTATATTAAATAATATTTATTGATTATATAATATAAATTTAAATAATAATTTTAAAAAGTATTTTATATTAAATAAAATATAAATAAAATGAAATGATTATATAATGTAATTATATGAAAGAATTAAGAGGCTAAATGGCACACAATGGTCTGCAATGGTCAGGTGCAGGGCGTAGGTTCGATCGAGGGTTTGATGGTAGGAGAGAGCTTAGGTAGGCAAATGTGGAAGACATATTGTACCCAAACAGATGGGAATGACCGCGTAATAACAATCGACAACCTCTGGATGAGCCAACTAGAGGATATAGTGCTCAAGGGCAGTAACGTGAAGCTACCATATATTAGGGTCACTAGGAGAGGGGCACATATAGGAATGAAGAGTTTAGAAGGCCAAGGAAACAAGATAGGGGCTTCAAAGGAAATGGAGGAGTCGCTAGGAACGAGGATCAAGAAGGTTGGGGGCGTAACCCTAATCGTAGAACTAATAATTCTAAGACTATTTTGGCAATGTAAACAGTAGCACTCAAAATGGGAGGAGGTGAGGGAAGAATCTGAGTCTGAAAAGGTTCAAGATGCACTCTCAATGGGTGGACTAAATATTTTGGGGGGTTGGGCTACTCTAGTGGTAATCTTGGTCAAGCTTCAAGTGGAGGTACTACACTTGGAGAACCTAGGGTTAATCGGAAAATGGTATGGCACTTCTCTTAACTAGGAATACTTAGTCAAATGGTGGAAGGATCATTGGAGATCAAACCTCTAGTTTAAAACCCTACAAAATGGGTTTTTTATGGTGATTTGTCTGACTAGAGTGTTGAGGGATGAGATTTTGGATGGAGTCTAGGTCCTTGATGGGTGTGGCTTTTATCTTCAGCGTGAGGTAGTAGGTTTTAATCCTTCAACTCATATTTTGGAGACAGTGAAAGATTGGTACAAACTTTCTAATCTTCCAAAAAAATATTGGGAGTCAAGCATTTTCGAAGAGATTGGGAATTGGCGGGGAACCTTTGTTTGTGCAGAAGAAAGGAAGGATGTGAGGGAAGCATCTCCCTATGTGAGAATCTGCGTTGAAAAAAATCCTGTGAGGCACATTTGGGAAGAACTAGAACTAATTTATGATTATGCGAGCTGGGTGCAAAATCTTAGCGTTGACTCCTGTAACACCCCACCACGCAACCCTAGAGGAAGTTGCACACAACTACTTAAACAAGCTATTTTTTTTTTGTTTAAGTACTATTAACATACAAGTTCACAACTAATGCCAACAACCTCTAAGGTTACGAGATAGACGTTATATAGAACCTCAACAAAAAACATGAACTTAAACCATGCCATTCATTTACTTAATAATTAAGCACATACATTCCAATAATATAATATACAACAAGCATAAGAGATAACTTACAATTGCATTAATCCATTATAAACAATAAGATTACAACTCTCATTCCCCGAATGAGGCAAGTCCAAGAAACATAATTACAATTACAACTTCCACCTCGATAACAACTGAGGGGTAAAATAATAAAGGAACAACTGAAATGCAATAAATCAAGAACTGATACTGAATCCAACGAGCTTTCCAACATGAAGTCTCGTTCACATGAACATGAAGAAAGCCCAATAGATTTAGGTGCACGCCACCCAACCAAGTGGAATCCAAAGGCCCACCCCCGTGCTAAGAGATAGTAACAAGGAATCATAGCCAAGATCAACACCTCTAGACATAGGCTAAATCATAACTGTACCAAATTGAAACAACCCATCACATGTACCTCACAAGCACAACACAAGTACCACTTGAATAAAACTCAAGTACAACTCTAGTACAACATACACACATCACAAGTGCATCACAAGAACAACTCAACATGGTTACATTGCTTCCAGATTTAAAGCAGATCAAGTATGTTAAGGGAACCATACACATAATAATCAAGTACCAACTATGGTCACACAAAGTACCCTCACATGGCTCATCATGAGTTACTCACTGCAGATCGTCAAGATGATGGCCTGAACCGATCCTCGGCCCTCATACTTACTAATACAAAATCAAAAAACCAAATGTTGTCCTAGACAAAGTGTCATCACACAACTTGTCATGAGTTACCCACTGCGGATCGTCAGGATGGTGGCCTCAAACCGATTCCTGACCCTCATACTTACTAATGCGGAATCAAATACCTTTCGTATAGACAAGATCGATGACCTTGTTGTTCCCGGCCTTCCCACCCATCCCGAGCCTAACCGAGCACTTGGGTCCATGAGTGAGGTATAATTATCTTGATTAGTGAGAAGTTAGTCCTAATCTTCTAAGTATTGTTTTAGTTATCACTTGATTAAACCACTTCCGAAGGTTACCCAATCTTACCTCTTCTGGGCTCTAGCGCCTACGGAAGCAACTCTTGTACTTGACAACACACACACCATCCAAACACCAAGGGTACAAAGGTGCAACAAACAAGATACCACGACCTCTCCTTTTTCAGGAGGCAACATAAGTTCAAACCCTCTCCAAACACTCAGAGGTAACAAGGTAACAAAGTCACTCCTAACAAGGAGGCATAACTCACGAAATCCACTCCTAAACCAAGGAGGTACAAAACATCCCTGTTCGTGAAAACCAGGTACAAACATATACATAACCTCATGCACTATCCAAGAGAATACACAATAGGTTGACATCACAAATGGCAACCCACATGATGAAAAACTCCACCTGGAAGATTTATTAAACTCTATAACTCCATTCCCCAAAACAAGGACACGAAGGAAGAGTTCATTGAAAGCAACTGAAAGAAACTACCTTTGGATCTTCTAAATCCATTTTCTCATTACATTCCGTAATTTATTACATCGCTAAAACTGAATTAAAAATTCATCTTTTCAGATAAGGGAGAAATTAACACTAATATTTAATTCCCTAATTGCTCTTAATAAAATAAGCATTTCCAATTATTACTCAGAACATTTTGCTTTAAAATAAATAACCGTTTGTCCTTGCAAACTAAATCATTATAAAATAAATCGATTAATTTCATTATCACACTTTACTTACAGATCTAATATTTGTCCTTTTCAAAACTATTGTTTAAAATAAAAACAATAATTTGACTAATAACCCAATATTTTAACTTTTTCAATTATCTTTAAACCAAATCAATATTTGGAATTTTGCACATAAATTTAAATTCACAATTACATTTAAATCATGCATTTTCT
The DNA here is from genome assembly GCA_007115665.2 of Sequoiadendron giganteum. Lineage (NCBI taxonomy): Eukaryota > Viridiplantae > Streptophyta > Pinopsida > Cupressales > Cupressaceae > Sequoiadendron > Sequoiadendron giganteum. Next base: position 851,365,722 of record CM021100.1, on the reverse strand, counting down.
AAACCAACAATTTAATTCCCTCAATTAAACTTAATTCATGCCGTTAGAAAATCAATAATTTCCTATGCATATTTAATTTAAATCGACCACTCTAAATATACAAATATTATTATAAAAAAAACATTAACTATTCAATATAATAATAAAATAAATATTAAAATATATATTTTAATATTATAATATGATAATAATAATATTATATATTATAATATCAAAATAATATCCAATATTTAAAATATTGTTTATATTTTATTTTCTTTTTAACCAACCCCTGGCGCCTCAGACCGCGTGTACACATGCGGATTAGGGTTAGGCGGCCACATGTTTCTCTTTGGCCATGCTTTTGTTGACAGAGGGCGGTGGATTTAGGAGGACGACTGCGGTTTAGGGTGGGGCGACCGATGGTTATTAGCACAGCCGACCCCACTGATGGCAGCGCGACTGTGCAAAGCATAACCGACCTCCACCGGTGGTGGCGTGGCTATGCAAAGCACAACCGTCTACCACAAGGCGGACAATGGTGCTGCGGATGGGAGGAGCGGGGACGGTGGCGATGGAAGTGGTGGCGGGGGTGTGTGTGGGGAGCACACTAGGTGCGGCTCCCTCCACCCACCTCCCATGGGCGCGGTGGGGGTTGAGTCCCCAACGACCCCCCACTCTCACAATTTTTTATTTTTTATTTTTTATTAAAAAAAAACACCATAAATCCTACAGATTTTTCCCTTTAAAATATCCGATTTTCTCTTTTTTTGTTTAAATAAAAAACAGAGCCTTTTGCTTCTTAATTCAAACCATAAGAGAAATATATATATATATATATATATATATATATATTCACAAGAATCTACATAATTAATTGAGGAAATAATTAAAAAAACAAAGAGGACATTTCCAGCCAAGAACACATCTCATTTCTTTTTTTCTTGAGAAAATCCAATTAAGAGAACAAGGGCTTGATTTGCCAAAACAATTCAATCATGAGGTTTTCAACATAGATCTGTTTTTTTTGCATTTTTCAACAAACAAAGCATATACAATTTACAATCACAAAAGCATCTAATTTCGAAGACATGAACCTGATTTCTTGAGTTTGAGAAGATCCAAACGATGCCCAGTTTCCAACCTTGCTTCCAAATCCAGTTCCACAAATTTTCATAGCTTCAATCCAAAACCCACAAAAATCCAACAATTCTTCCTCCCTCCATTTTTAATTTTTTCCAAAAAATTCATCCTCCAAAAATTTGAAGCAAAATTCAAACATAAGGATCAAACCCTAAAAATCCTACAACCACCCTCATAAATTTTTGAAAACAGCAAATGCAAAATATCTCATTTTTCCAATTTTTGAATTCAAATTTTCTAATTTGAATTTTATGCATTTTCTTTATTTTCAATTTCAACAATATAACAATAACTTCAACATAAATGAATTAAATTCTTTCAACATCATAAATTTAATTAATTAATAAATAGATTTAATCAACGATTAAATTATTTATAAATTAAATTAAATTAATAATAAAATAAATTATATTTCAACATAATCTCAGAACAAATTAATGCACAACTTAAATACACTAAGCCATTTAATTACCCTTTTCTAATTTGAAATTAAATAACGAAGAGAGGGAACGATATTCAAAACAACACAACCCGACAAACACCTGACAACATACTAGGACTAGGGTGACGACTTGGCATGGAAAACCTAGCAACTATCTCCCAATCGAATACCATTGGGCATTGAACACGCTCAAACCTGTGAAACTAGGTAGAGTCGATGTCTTGTACCTGTCAACCTGCAAATCAAGTAAACAACATATAGTATAAACAACATAAAATACACACCGTGAAGAGGAAATCATGGAATCGCAGGGCGCTCACAAGTGAGTGATGCGATACCATCCCCTTCACCAATACAATGCAACTAACTGACAGATCTAACATATTAATATAATCCAAAACATATACATCATTAATTTGAATATCCATTTATGTTAATTCAAAGCATGACATAAATATAACATCATATTAAAATACCACCACATCAAAAGATAACATTAACGTCGCTTTATAGATAGCGATCAAATAGCAGTCGAGTACCATAGTCAAGGTACCAACATGAAGTACAACATAACATAGCATAACACTGTTCGATCAAAAGGACAAAATAGAGGGGTATTACATCCTCGCCCCTAGGGTTAGGCTTACTCCTGGAAGCCTGCAAATAGTAGGGATATAACTCCCTCATACACACTGCAAATAAATCAAAACCTTGACCCCTGAGGGTGAGTATCCTGCACTGAGCGACTAACTCTAGAAGTGTTCCGCCATGGACAATCCCTAACAAGCTGGCCCTATTGGCCACAAGAGTAATACCCCGTGTTACCACTAACCCCTCTGCCTCCTAAAGGTGCAGTAGACTGCTGCACACTACCCCAATCGGCCACAGACTGTGAACTCTGGGCTGGTTGATCCTGCCGATTGTGCTTATTGCGCCACCAGTTCCTGTTCCTCCTGGGTGAAGAACCACCATCATCCTGACAAGGCTGAGAGTCCTTACACTTACCAAGCACAGTCTCTTGCTGCTGACCACTTTGAGATGGTTCCCGCTGAGATCGAGAAGGTGCATCTCCCTAGGACTGCCCTCCTCTAGCACTAGATCTTGCTATTGAACTGCTACCAACCTACACTCCTATGTGACCTCCAAGTGCCATACTCAGATTCTCCTCAATAAGGCGTGCTTTCTCTACTGCCATATCCATGGTCTTGGGTTCGAAAACCCTCACACCACTATTGAGACGGGCATTTAAGCCTCTGACAAAATGGTGCACTAACATGTTCTCATCATCACCAATCTCTACATACTATTTGAGCTCATAAAAGCATCGCTCATATTGCTCAACAGATAATGCCATCTAACACAAGGCATGGAACTCGTCACCTCGATGCTGACACCAATGCTCAGATAAGAACCGAGCTTTGAACCTCTCTAAGAAGATCTCCCAAGATGTTGTATGGATGTCGATATGGAGCTTCTACTCCTCTAGTCTCCACCAAGTGGATGCAAACCCTCTCAACTGCATGATGGCATAACGAGCTCTAGTGTTACTACCATATAGATGCATGGAAAAACACCTATCTAGGTCTATAAGCCAAGTCTCGGCTTCTAAACCTGTACCTGATCTATCATATAATGGAGGATGCCCCCTGAGTAGGTCCCTCATGTGTGACTCAGACTGGGGTGGAGCTTCCCTCACTGCAGGGTTAACCTGAACCTCTACCTGCCTCAGACCAAGGAGTGACAAGGCATCCTCAAGCACTTTACGCATAGCCTCGATCCCTGCTAGATCCTATTGTTGATCTCTGACCCCTGGTGCATTCTGAGATGCCTGAGGTTCTTCCTGATCAGGAACAACTGATACACGAGGAGGAGAGTCATGCTAACTCCCACCTCGACCACCTATATGGCCATGACCATGCCCTCTACCTCTTTTGTGTCTGGGAGGCATAATCCTGCACAGACACATTAAGGTAAAAGGCAAGATACACAACTTAAAAGCCTACACAACTAAAAGCTAGTGGCTCCATCATAGTCCCAGAGTACCCAGTGTTTAACCTAGGCTCTGATACCATGTGTAACGCCCCGCCATGCAACCCTAGAGGAAGTTGCAAACAACTACTTAAACATGCTAATTTTTTTGTTTGTTTAAGTACTATTAACATACAAGTTCACAACTAATGCCAACAACCTCTAAGGTTACGAGATAGACGTTATATAGAACCTCAACAAAAAACATGAACTTAAACCATGCCATTAATTTACTTAATAATTAAACACATACATTCCAATAATATAATATACAACAAGCGTAAGAGATAAATTATAATTGCATTAATCCATTATAAACAATAAGATTACAAATCTCATTCCCGGAATGAGGAAAGCACAAGAAACATAATTACAATTACAACTTCCACCTCGATAACAACTGAGGGGTAAAATAATACAAGAACAACTGAAATGCAATAAAGCAAGAATTGATACTGAATTCAACGAGCTCTCCAACTGAAAGTCTTGTTCACATGAACATGAAGAAAGCCCAATGGATTTAGGTGCATGCCACCCAACCAAGTGGAACCCAAATGCCCACCCGCCATGCGAGGAGATAGTAACAAGGAATCGTAGCCAAGATCAACACCTCTAGACACAGGCTAAATCATAACTGTACCAAACTGAAACAACCCATCACATGTACCTCACAAGCACAACACAAGTACCACTTGAATAAAACTCAAGTACAACTCTAGTACAACATACACACATCACAAGTGCATCACAAGAACAACTCAACATGGTTACATTGCTTCCATATTTAAAGCAGATCAAGTATATTAAGGGAACCATACACATAATAATCAAATACCAACTATGGTCACACAAAGTGCCCTCACACAGATCATCATGAGTTACCCACTGCAGATCGTCAAGATGATGGCCTCAATCGATCCTCGACCCTCATACTTACTAATACGAAATCAAAAAACCAACTGTTGTCCTAGACAGAGTGTCATCACACAACTCGTCATGAGTTACCCACTGCAGATCGTCAGGATGGTGGCCTCAAACCGATCCCCGACCCTCATACTTACTAATGCAGAATCAAATACCTTTCATATAGACAAGATAGATGACCTTGTCGTTCCCGGCCTTCCCACCCATCCCGAGCCTAACTTAGCACTTGGGTCCATGAGTGAGGTATAATTATCTTGATTAGTGAGAAGTTAGTCTTAATCTTCTAAGTATTGTTTTAGTTATCACTTGATTAAACCACTTCCGAAGGTTACCCAATCTTACCTCTTCTGAGCTCTGGCCCCTACGGAAGCCACTCTTCTACTTGACAACACACACACCATCCAAACACCAAGGGTACAAAGGTGCAACAAACAAGATACCACGACCTCTCCTTTTTCAGGAGGCAACATAAGTTCAAACCCTCTCCAAACACTCGGAGGTAACAAGGTAACAAAGTCACTCCTGACAAGGAGGCACAACTCACGAAATCCTCTCCTAAACCAAGGAGGTACAAAACATCTCCGTTTGTGAAAACCATGTACAAACATATACATAACCTCATGCACTACCCAAGAGAATACACAATAGGTTGACATCAAAAACGACAACCCACATGACGGAAAACTCCACCTGGAAGATTTATTAAACTCTATAACTCCATTCCCCAAAACAAGGACACGAAGGAAGAGTTCACTGAAAGCAACTGAAAGAAACTACCTTTGGAACTTCTAAATCCATTTTCTCATTACATTCCGTACTTTATTACATCGCTAAAACTGAATTAAAAATTCATCTTTTCAAATAAGGGAGAAATTAATACTAATATTTAATTCCCTAATTGCTCTTAATAAAATAAGCATTTCCAACTATTACTTGGAACATTTCACTTTAAAATAAATAACCACTTGTCCTTGCAAACTAAATCATTATAAAATAAATCGATTAATTTTATAATGATTTAGTTTGCAAGGACAAACGGTTATTTATTAAACTTAATTCATGCCATTAGAAAATCAATAATTTCCTATGCATATTTAATTTAAATCCACCACTCTAAATATACAAATATTATTATAAAAAAAAAAACATTAACTATTCAATATAGTAATAAAATAAATATTAAAATATATATTTTAATATTATAATATGATAATAATAATATTATATATTATAATATTAAAATAATATCCAATATTTAAAATATTGCTTATATTTTATTTTCTTTTTAACCAACCCCTGGCGCCTCGGGCCACGTGCACGCATGCGGATTAGGGTTAGGTAGCTGCTTGTTTCTCTTTGGCCACACTTTTGTTGACAAAGGGTGGCATTTTTATGAGGGCGGTTGCGGTTTAGGGTGGGGCGGCCGGCGATGCTTAGCACAGCTGACCCAACCGGTGGTGGCACAATGGTGCTTAGCACAACCGACCCCACCAGTGGTGGGCGTGGCTGTGCGAAGCAGAACCGACCTCCACCAGTGGTGGCGCGGTTGTGCGAAGCAAAGCCATCCACCATAGGGCGACCGATGGTGTTGCGGATGGGAGGAGCGGGGATGGTGGTGGCGGAAGCGGTGGCAGGGGTGTGTGTGGGGAGCGCGCTGGGCGCGGCTCCCTCCACCCGCCTCCCATGGCGCAGTGGGGGTTGAGCCCCCAACGACCCCCCACTCTCACAATTTTTTATTTTTTATTTTTTATTTTAAAAAAACACCATAAACCCTGCAGATTTTTTCGTTTAAAAAATCCGATTTTCTCTTCTTCTTTTTTTAAATAAAAAACAAAGCCTTTTGCTTCTTAATTCAAACCATAAGAGAAATATATATATTCACAAGAATCTACATAATTAATTGAGGAAATAATTATAAAAACAAAGAGGACATTTCTAGCCAAGAACACATCTCATTTCTTTTTTTCTTGAGAAAATCCAATTAAGAGAACATGGGTTTTATTTGCTAAAACAATTCAATCATGAAGTTTTCAACATAGATCTGGTTTTTTTGCATTTTTCAACAAACGAAGCATATACAATTTACAATCACAAAGCATCTAATTTCGAAGACATGAACCTAATTTCTTGAGTTTGAGAAGATCCAGACGATGCCCAGTTTCCAACCTTGCTTCTAAATCCAGTTCCACAAATTTTCATAGCTTCAATCCAAAACCCACAAAAATCCAACAATTCTTCCTCCCTCCATTTTTAATTTTTTCCAAAAACTTCATCCTACAAAATTTTGTTGCAAAATTCAAACATAAGGATCAAACCCTAAAAATCCTACAACCACCATCATAAATTTTTGAAAACAGAAAATCCAAAATATCTCATTTTTCCAATTTTTGAATTCAAATTTTCTAATTTGACTTTTATGCATTTTATTTATTTTCAATTTCAACAATATAACAATAACTTCAACATAAATAAATTAAAATTTTTCAATGTCATAAATTTAATTAATTAATAAATAGATTTAATCAACAATTAAATTATTTATAAATTAAATTAAATTAATAATAAAATAAATTATATTTCAACATAATCTCAGAACAAATTAATCCATAACTTAAATACACTAAGCCATTTAATTACCTTTTTCTAACTTGAAATTAAATAACGAAGAGAATATTCAAAACAACACAACCCGACAAACACCTGACAACATATACACTAGTACACAAACAACAATATATGACTAAATAAACTACTTAAAATTGCATATAAATGACTAATTTTGGTCACGTGACCATTAGTAGTTTATTGCTGGTCATTTATAACACGACCAAATTTATGACTAAACTATTTTAGTCATTTATTTAGAGTTTGATTTTTACTTATTGATTTGGTCATTGATTTAGTCATTGATTTAGTCATGGTAGGATTTATTTAGTCATTAATTTAATCATATATTTAACCATTTATTCAGTGATATATTTAATCATTAATTTAATCATATATTTAGCCATTAATTTAGTCATATATTTAGTCATTAATTTAGTCATATATTGTCATTAATCTTATCATATATTTAGTCATTACTTTAGTCATATATTTAGTCATTAATTTAGTCATTTTTATTTACTGGTTTTTATTAATAAAAAAGATTACCTATCAACTATCTAAAATATTTGCACAATAAAACAACAATGAGAATGTAAAAATAGCTTATTTTATTAATCAAAAATATATTACATTTAGCTGTGTAAGCTTGAAAATGGAGTTACAATTTTTTGTCCCAACATAAAAGAACTTGAAAAGATTACAATACATTGTTGAGAGAAAAGAATTAGCTAAAATCTGCTCCAAAACTTTGCCTTCATGTTGTTCAACAACCTACAAAAGAATAGGAACATGACTATTCTTTTATATCATAGCCTATAGTCCCTTACACTTGCAATGCTTGCAGAATTACTATTATCTTATGACCATGTTAATTGTTACTTCATTGTTTCTCTTACCATTGAACTACCCCTTACAAAATTTGATCATTCACCTCTTCATCTTTATATCTTGAAAGCTTCTTTATCACCAATCACGAATCCTACCAACTGAAGTAAATTTGAGTCATTGTCCACAACTTTCCTACCTATCAGCAACTCTAGAAGAACAATACCATAACTGTAAACATCAGATTTCTCATTAAGCCTTGAGGTTCTTGCATATTCATGGTCAATATAACCAATAGTACCCATAACATAGGTGGAGGTGTGAGTTTTGGCCGAGCAAATGCACTTGGCAATGCCAAATCTTGACAAATGTGCTTTAAAGTTGTCATCTAAAAGAATGTTAGATATCTTTACATCCCTATGAACAATGCATTAGTTACAGTCATGATGAAGATAAGCTAATCCTTTTGTAGCACCATAGACTATCTTTAGATGAGTATCCCAATCTAATTTAATCTTCTTTGATGTTCCTACACAAAAATTTAAAATGTGTGTTAGGTTCTCCCCAATCTATTTTGATCATATGGTAGAAATATTGATTGGACTCATATTTCATAAATCTATCATGTTTCTGCATAACATCATTTTCTCACCATGTAGGATGTCCTAGAGACTTCCATTTACCATGTAGTCATAAAATAGAAACAAGAAAAATATAGAACTGCATAGTATTGAAAAAAATTAAAAAAGAACCTGGAAGAAAGAATGTTGAAGACATTCAACTGTAGTTGACACTTGCATTTTCTGTACAGCCTTGACTCTATCCACCTGGTCCAAAAAAAAAACATGTGAACCAAGTTAAATTCCATACGGAATCAAAAAGGATAAAAAGAACTTCATACGCTGACAACAACAAAAGTAAATACTAAACAAGAACAAAATTGGAGAAATTGGTTTGGCAAATGAAGGCAGCGAGGTATTTCTAGATTCAAGACTTCTACTTAATGTTGTGGTTAGAAGAAAAAAGAATCATTTATCTACAACCATAGTGAAAAGTTAGCAATTTCATTTGGTTTGTTAAACATGGCCCCTGGTACAACTATTAGAGTTGTTAAGAACCTTCGAGTATGTTTTGATTTTCACACTTCATCTAAATTCATCTTCAAGATTGATGCAAGAGAGCATTTTGAGTTTCTATTTTTGAGCAATCTCTAGGTACACTGCTAGTGAAAGGATCATTAATGAAAAAAGAGATTTCATCTTCAGGTAAGCCTCTTTGGTTGTTCATTTTGAATAGATTTTGCCATTTTGGTAAGTATTGTGTTCTTGTGGTAGTCTTTACTATTAAGTTATTAATATTTGGAAAAGAGCATTACCCTCTTATACTTCATTCTTGCTCTAAAATTCTATCCCATGTTTTGTATATGCATTGACTGTGATATCATTGTTTAGTTTAGTAGGAGAAAAATATATAAATTTCATTCCTTTTACTCTACGTATAGGGCTTTTTTTTGTCGTAGTAAAAAAATGACTACAAATTTTGCTTTAAATATTTGATCTAACGATCCCATACGATATTCATGATTTTAATAAACAAATGAAACTTCTTTCTTTAATAGGCACCTTTCCTCTTGATAATGAATTTTTTCTACAACACTGTAGTGAACTTGCAAATAACTACAATTCTAGTGGGAGGAAGCAATAAAATATGACAATTTAGTAGCAAGAATGAAATGCACGAAGGACACACAGATGATGAAATATTTTCTTAACTCAAGAAACAAATTAGAATGCACTTTAGGGCAATCAAACCTCCATCTCAGACAAAAAAATTGTTGTTGATTGCCACTGCAGCTTTGAGAATTTGGTTTGTTGAATCTCGTTGATGTTGCAAACGTTTCCTTGCATCATCACACAGACCACATGGAGGGACTCGCAGAATAGGCAACCACCATTTTTCTTCTTGACATTGAGGAGGGCGCCTAAGCGGACCACAACCATCTGCATCTGGCACCAATATTCCCTGGTCCACATACCAAAATTCGGTATCCTTGAAACTTTCTAAAGTTTTCTACAAACCAAAACCATATGTGGTTGGGAAAAAAGAAAAGAAAAAGAAACAACCACATTTATAACGGTTGAAACTATCATGCATGAAGAATGTGAGGGAGTGATTAACCATACAAGGAGCGTTGCATCAAGTTTACGCAAGGCTGGAAGATTAATATACAGATCTGATCGAGGTCTGCTTACCATTACCTGAGACATAAATAGGATCGGTGATATTAACTCATTTGTAAACACAACTTGCAGCTTGAACATACATGTCAAATTCAGACCTAAATATCGAGTTTTGGAAACCATGTAAACACATAGGAAGGTAATTTAATACTCACCTCTAAACTACTATCATCTGGATAAGCCTGCAAAGATGGGACTAACTCAACAAAATAATCACTAACACATAGTAACCAGTCCATCTCTTCGCCACATCAATTTATTCTCCGAAGCCAAAGGTTCTAATCTCCAAAGCTGTCCAAAAATGGTTGTTGTGATAAATAGACAATTACTATGAATTAGGCTCTCAGAAAGGAAGTGAAACATATCCTAACTAACCAATGATTTTAAACAATTTGAAGGGAGAAACAAAAATGACATGCCTGAAAGATTTGTAATGGCATTAGATATTGCAAGAGTTGTGCAAACTCCTTTACCACCACTAGACATGTCTTCAACAAGCAGCAGCTTTGAAAACCTCTCTTTCATCATTTCAACTTCTTAGAAAGTAAGGCAATAGATTTTTTACAACTACACATAAATAAGTTTAAATGATATATAAAGAAAAAAAATCACAGGGTCAACAGAGATGAAACATCGAAATTAGAAAAGAAAACCAAGAAAATGATGTGATAATAACATGCACCATTCTATTTAATGGAAAAGTAGCCCTCATAGAACATATATCTCAAGAGTCATTCTTTCATTCGAATATTTGAACTTTCTTTGAGCCTAAAGCGAAGCTATGTATCCAATTCTAATTAACCCATTCAGAAGCCAATTCTTCTCAAGCACTGAAACTGTTTCCAAGCATTCACACTAATAAGTAAAACAAAACGGGAAATGTACAGATAATCACTTAAGACTTCTTTGAAATATGCAAGATTGAAATGGCCTTTCCCTCACATTTTATATCATATGTATGCTTATGACTTGTAAGGAAGTAAAACAATGAGCATTATTACACTAGTAACCAAACCATTACTTGGAAAAAGACAATCCATCTTTTGGTTACAAATAAATGGAACTTTTTCTACCACCCTAATTGGAATCAAACAATGAAGTGAAGATATTACACAAGCAAGAATACCTGAAAAATCTCTCTCTTGCTTCTCTTTTTTCTCCTCCCATATTACAGAATCCTGGCCACCTACAATTGCAAGAGGAACAATAGGAATACCAGAGTTTGTTGTTTCTATTCTTCCTATGGGCCAGCCCAATGGTGATGATCCTACAAAACTGCTTGGGATTTCATTTCCTTGACCATGATAATCTTGCATATCTCCTATAACAAAACTTAGTGTTTCTGATGTTATGCCATCACCACTAACTGTTGAGCTTCCACAGTCAACATTCTGTCGTGCAGAGTGATCTTGAGAAGAATTACTATCTATTGCAGTCCTCCGTACACCTAAAGAGTGCACACAGAAACCTCTAGAGAAAGCAAACAAACCTGAAATATCATCAAAAACTCAAGGTCACAAGTTTCCTACAACATTAAGCCAATTCTACTAAAAAAAATTCCCCAACCCAAAGAGCTAACCAAAAGCTTCATGCAAGTGGTGTAGAAAATTGAGATGGTCACGAATTTCAATATAATAAGTAAGACAACTTCCAAAAAAAATAGGCTCTAAAACTATTACCCCCATTTGATAATGATAGAAAAATGAAACACTATATTGCATACATCATCCATGCATTCCATTGTAGTGTCAAAGTATATCAGAACGTGCTCCCCTACATATCCATAAACAAATATTTACAGCAGATTACAAACATGACAAACATATTATATTAAAATTCAGCATCTCCCATTGAAATTACAAGAAACTATGAAACTCTGCTCAAAATAAAAATGCATCATACTACTCATTCACTTCTTTGAAATATTTTACACTACAACCTTGTAGTACCGAAACACATAGCTACTCTCGCCAGACAGTAAAAGACTCTTTATTTTGAACTGATGAAACTTGCTTAAATTTTATCCGCATGTACCATGTTCATGCTTGTAGCATGGCTTGTGTCATACATGAAATGTAGCCAGATGCAAAATCAGGTAAGTTAGGTATAGAGAGGTGGGACTCTTTAGCTTTTACCTGTTTGCATAGCTGGGGTGATTCCAACTATTATTAGATATAAACAAAAGTTTCAATAGATAAGGGATTATTGCTCCAATTTTGTTCTGCTAGTTGGCTCAAACATGATCTCTTCAGAAACCACAAAAAATATAATATTTTCCATACAATTCATGTGTTGTTATCAATTTATTCATTGCTTACAACACTAACTTTTTATTTATTGATTTGTTTTCAGAGATCTTGCAAAAGCGGGTGCCCATGTTTTTATGGTATGTCGTAATACAAAAACTGCTATGCAGCTTGTCCAAGAATGGCAGAAACAAGCTCCTAAGAAGCCCATGTCTATAGAAGTACTGTAAATTGTGCAATCTTAGTATTTTAAATATTATTTTGTCTTTTTCGAACTAATAAAATTTATTATACTGATATGACAATATGAACATAAAACAGATCATGGAATTGGACCTTCTGTCCTTCGCTTCAATAAGAGCTTTCACTGCTAGTTGGGAATCTATTGGATGTCCACTTCATCTCCTTATCAACAATGCTAGAATTCTTCGATTGGGAGGTCTGTTCTCCTTGTTTGCTTCATATATTATATAGCCAACTCATGGAAATTTAGGACTAATAAATTCTCTGCCATCAGAACCAGAAAAGATGTCCAAGGATGAATTTGAGCAGCACATATAAGTAAATCATCTTGCACCAGCACTCCTCACACTCCTCCCCCTTCCTTCGCTGCTCGGAGGAGCTCCTTCAAGGATAATAAATGTCAACTCTATGGTAATTAGGCTCCTATTTCTTACTTACAGTACCACCTTCTGATCTCCATCTATACAAATATATGTTTTACTTGTTTTCCAAATTTAGCTTTTGCAATCCTCTATTTTTTAACGACTACATGCTCACCATAACACTGTGGTGGATTCTGAATATCTGAATGTGGATTTTAGATTGAAAAACTTTAGCAGTTTAATGGCTTATACTTCAAGCTAACTTTCTCAAGTAAAACTATTTTCTCAATTTCTATATGCCATTTTCTTTGTTTATATGTTCTAATATTTGGAGGTGGATCCAGGCAAGGTTTATATTTGTGTTAAAATATTTTATAGGTACAATTGTGGATTTGCAATTTATGAAGTACTGCAAGAAAGACAAATTATGAGTATTTGCAAAGGATTGCAAGAAAGACCATTGGATGCTATGTTTGAATATTTCGAGGAAATAAATTGATAGATACGGGGAAATTTTGCATTGGGGTTGACCACTGATTGGAGGGAGCCAAATACATTTAATACCTTCCTTGGAGTTTCCTTGCTAGGCGTGTAAATCTACCTCAATATTCAGCACATTTGATTTGATTTTTCTGGTTGCCATCCTCTTGGGAAGTGGCATGGATTTTGTGAGCAGGTCGCCCCATTATTGTCAGCTAGATGCCCCATTTGGGAGATATATTGTAGAATTTGGAGACCAATCTGCTGGTTGACTCATATCAACAAGGCACATGAGGCTTTTGCAAGGTTGCAACTATGTGTGGAGGAGCTTAGACTGGTTGCTATCTTTCAAGGAGTTGATGTGAGGACTGCAGCAAACTACTGGCTACTGTAGGAGTTCCTAGGGGTCCAAGAAGAAGTATTTTAACTGGTGTAGGTTATTTGGATGCTTTTAGGCAAGTTAAGAAGTGCAGTGATGAGATCGGAAGTTCTACATTGTGTGAAAGTGGACACCTAGGAATTTGTCATCAGCTTGTAAAGGTTAGAAGGCAAACCATTTATTTTCTATACTTTGTATCTCAGACCAGCAAGTTGTAATATTCTAATTTCTTAATCTATCAGCATATAGCTTGCATGACAACTATTTGATGTAATATCTTTATGTTAAATGAATGTTGCATAAAGATGTGATAAGTAAATTGTCCTCAATATTCTAAATAAATTCTCACAGCAGTAGCACACAGAAAACTTACATATTCCTTTGCATATGAACTATTTGATAGAATGCCCATTGGGAAAGAGTGCAAAATTTGGTGAAAAATTGGTAGGAGGTTTTACATACTATGCTGATTTGGAAACATTTGAATACCAAAATAAAGACTATGTTGCTTATCATAAAATGGGCTAATATTTATGTCCTCCATCACCCTACATCTTTTCATCCAAGCAACTTGTTTGTTGCAACAAGTCCTCTTTTTGTGACTACTCCGAGAGACCCATTAAAGACAATTCCAAGCAACACAACTTTTCCTTCAATCATAAACTTTAGCTTCCTAATTTGATGAAACTGTAGATACTCACAAATAGAATACAACCATTTCTACACCTAAAACCATTTTTGTTCACATAGCATAAGATGCATTACATACCATATGTACCCAAGCCAATAAATTAAGACTCATCATATAAATTTATAAAATAGACATTGAAAAGTTCGTTAATTCCGTATGTGTACATAATAAGAAATTGTAGATAAAATAGAGGATAAAATATATTAGAGAGAGTGAGAGAGAGAGATAACTGACCTAATAGTTGAAGCGTTGCCAACAATCACACTTCTAGCTTCTTTAAAAGCTGGTCTAAGTTTCCTTAGCTTTACAGCATCAAACTAGCACCAAAGAAATTAAGAATACAAAGAAATCTTATTTAGATGTAAATTAATCAATCCATTCAATATTGTTTGATAAGTCATTTGCATAAATTATCTCATGACAAACTTTATACATCTTAAGAAGCCCAACCTTCCCTAAGCCTTCATCTTTGTCAACAATCGTAGATGGCTTTCCCCTTCCTCTTGATGCCTCAATCTACACATCAGATTCAAGAGGACCAATAAGCATAAACAAAATAGAAATATAATGACTGTTGCTGCTAAAGGTTTGAAGCCACTTTTAATAGTTTTTCCATTCAAAACACACAGACATACCGACACAATTTCCCATTCAAAAGCACCACCATTCTGGGCTGAATTTCCACGCTCAAAGCTCTGAATTGCATAGTTATCTTGGTGCCAATATCAAGCAATTAGTTGACGTAATCCTATGTATAGAGCATAAAAGGTCACTACATAGAAATGTTCCCAACAAATTCTCCCATAAGCAACTATTTGCATAAAAAACTATTGTGCCACAAGATGAAGAGCAGTTCATGAAGATCCTAGTGCAATAATGTTTATGGCTGTTGATTCCTTGTACTTGGCTATCCTCACAGACCTACAAACTCTACCTTTTCCTCTTGCAAATTTGCAATCAATGTCAAAATCATTACCCTTGTTGTTGCTAATTGACTGTGCTTGGGCATTTCCTTGTCTAACGACTGTGATCAATGTCTTTTACCATTTTCTAGCATGGTGGACTGTCCATGACTGTCATCTTTTGAAAAATCAGTCCTCTTACTCATTATTGCTGCTCATTCTAACAAGAGGTATTGTTGCTCTTTCTAACATGATATTGGCGCTCTTTAACGTGAGATATTGCTGCTTTTATTATCAATGATTTTCTGCACCTTTTTGCTATAATGTTCTGCACTTTTTAGTCCACAATTGCTGCACCTGTTTGCTGCTCATTTTCTGATTATTTTCTGCTTCTAACACTCTCATAGTTCATTCCTTAATCAAGCTCCTTTTGTCAACCTTTCTTCTGCTCTTTTATAAAAAATATTTTTGCTCTTTTCACAATCAATTTTCTGCTCTTTTCATGCCATTATTGCTGCAACTTTAAAGGTCTTATTGCTGCAACTTTCTTGACTGTATTTTTTGTCCTTTATTCATAAAGGGAGCTGCACTTTTATTCATAAAAGGGGCTGCATTTTTCTGATATAACTTGCTGCTCTTTGTCATTGTTTGATGCTATTAACTCCCATCATTTTTCTGCTCATTGACTGTGAAATTTACTTCCCTTTAATTGTGAAGATTTGCTGCTCATTGACTGTGAAGATTTGCAACCAAAGAGATGCATTTGAAATCTCTAAACTGCCTTTTCATAAGACTACATGATGACACTAAAACTCTGAAATAAAACTTTGTAATTACATTTCACTGATCATAAATCTACAAGAGAAACATTCTAGGGTTTTAAATTTATTATTTGAAACCTTGTTCATTATCCTCTTGGGATTGTCACTCGCATTTTGCTGCTTGTACATCTAAATGTGATTGTCCTTTCTTCATTGTGGTGGCTATTCACTGCTTTTTCCTTAGTCATGTGGACTATGTTCTTATCATTGACTGTGATCTTGATTTAACTGTCCTATGAGCTTGCTTGAAAGCCACAGTCCTTTACTCATGCTTTTGTCTCTACTTTGCTCCGTCTCTTAGCATCAATACCAGCTCCTTCATTATAGTCTCACCACTGTCATACATATGACTGTCACTACCTTCTCTTCAAAGGAATGTTCACTATGTTTCATGTATGTTGATGATAGTCAAGGTTTTTAAACACAATCCTTAATAACTGCCCCTTTAGTAGAACCTTCCTTGCTCTCCTTGTGACAGATTTGTGTCTTTCCTTTTGGAAATTTCTCATTATTTCAGCCTTAAGGACTGTCTTTTCATTAATGTTTATCACTTAACCTTGTTACCATTCTTTAAGACAGACATCTTCTAAACTCTCAACCTTTATGCATGCCTATGAATGCAATCTTACTCTCAACCTTTGCTACTGTATTCTTTTAATTTTTTTAAGGTTTGCTAAACTAGCACATGAACTGCCATGTTTACTATATGCATAAGCAAGGGCATTCTGCTCAGAAAAAATAGAGTTAAACTAAGTAAAAAAAGGTTTCTATAATGGCAATTCCAAGGGTTTTTTTAAGAGGTTTCAATGTATGGTTCAGGGACTTGCCCATGCAACCCTCTAAAACCCTAGCTCGAAATGAATAAATCCCAAAACCTGAAGCTATCACTTTGCAAGAATGAAAAAACATCGAAACTTGTTCTATCAAAAGCTTAGGACATTGATTTTTAAAAAAATAAGAGGAGCTAAAGCATATATTTGAACAAAACTTAACCAATAGTGATCCCTACATTCCAGCCTTCAAGGAAGTGAAGGTTTCATTTCAATGCATATTTGATATACTGTGTGAACTGCATATTGTTGTCCAAAGGTGTTTCATTTTAATACATAGTTTTCTTTGCCATTTTTGTATACAAAATCCAATATCAATAAAGATAAGTAGTTAAAGGTGGTCATCTCCAACAGTCATGCCATGAAGAAGATAACTAGAGGTCAAATATAAGATAGGGACATCAATTGGAGTCTAAAAGCAGAGAGGCAGAGGATAAAGGTTCAAGTGACAGTGATAAAAGTATATAAAATGTTAAGGGGACAGTCTTCATACATGTCACAGTTACCTTACAGTTTGTAAAGGGCAGTTCTTATTTAGTGAAGCTCAGTCACTTCAATGGTGAGACACCAAAGTATTTAATAATGGAGGGTCATTTCAAATGGTTACAAGTTAGTCCCCAAGATAATACACAGTGGAAAGGACAGTCATACTATAGTGGACAGTTAAGGAAATCAATAGAGGGGCAATGTTCTAATTTGATGGGAGGCAAAGTACAAGTGAAAGTATGCATGAAGAGAGACAATGAACAACATTCAAAGATGACTGTGGTTTTAACAATGTATAGTGGACAAAGCATTAGCGATGAAGAACATGGAAGGCAGTTTTCTTAGAGGTGGACCTTGAATCTTTCGTTGCAACCAGTGTGGGTTATTTTGCAGAGGAGCAACACAAGGACCTGTTAAGTATAACAGTGATGGATGGATCCTTCAACCTTCCTACATTGTTGGTAAGATTTTTTTCTATAGGTCAACTAATTTTTGAGAACTAACATGTGATATCACTTTGCCACCAGGTCATATCACTTTTCCTCTTAGACATCAAAATATTTAAACAGGCATATATGTTTGTGTTGATGATGTTTTCCACATAATGACAAATATTATTTTTTTGGTTAAAAATATTTAAACAGGCATATATTTGAGCTTTAATGTGTCAGTTCTTCATTCCAGAATATGTGGAGTATGTATGTTGAGTACCAATCATGGCATTGTTGATCTCAGATTGGGTGATAGGATTTATGTACTTCTCAGTTGTAGGGGATTATTGTGTTAAATATTTTCTTTCTTCCAAGATCATGTTCTGCTATTCTTTGCATGATAAAGACGTTGCTTGCGCACTATAAAAGTAACATCTACTTTTCTACTATTTTGTACTGAATGTAGCAATTATTTTCTGGTAGGAACTTATGAAAAAAGAGGTGAAATCAAGGTGGAAAGATCAGATCTCAAATCTGTAAAACAGGAATGAATTGAACGATGGGAGTCAACCATTGTCCTAGGATGCCAGGATAAAACATTCTACTTCTAACTAGATAATACTCAAATCTCTAACAAAAGCCCATTTCATGGACAACAAAAGAGGAGCTTCGTAAAACCCCCCTCTATGTAGTAGTGATTGATGAATACCAAAGGGAAAAGATTCAATAAATTTGATAAGTGAAGTAACCTAATGATAACCATTCAATAGAAATAATTGGTATCTATTCAATACTACTAATTCTGCACATGTAAGTCTAAAAAATTAAATATTTCGTGACTTAAATCTTTTGAAATATGAATGAATAAGGAAAAGATTATTAACTTCATTAATAGTCAATAACCTCTTGTTCTTAAGGAGTGCTCCAACCATATTAGTTCTCTTGACAATTGATATTGCATACTAGTAAAACTCCACTTGACTTCTATTTCTAGGATAATTAATAACTCTAAAGGTATTGCTAATGAAAAATTGTAATGTAATTAACAACCATAACCACAAAAGTCTTGGATGTCCAATTCAACATAAAAAAAAAATATTGGATCTAACTCCATTTCTATAAAGAAGGAAGTTTCAATCACTGTTTGGAATCTATAATGGTTATGAAATTGCATAGAGGATGACACCTAAAGATTGTGTTATGAATTGAATATATGAATTTAAGTTCATAATTAAATAGTACTTATGAATGTAATAACAATATAGGTCAAAAAATCTTTGCATTCCTAAAATATTAAAGGTTGAGCATGATCCATCCATTTATGCTATACCATGTCAAATTGATATACACAAGACTCTGCATATGAATGAGCAAATGGGTCCAACAATCCTTGTTTCACAAATGACAGGAATCGACTTGGTCAGTGGTTACATTCTAAGACGATGACACTACTGCTCATGATTATAAATATTGATGAGCTACAAGACAAAATATAAAACTCCTCAAACAAATTATAACTCCAAACATCAATATGGTGACAAATTTTAATTTCACAATTTACAACAATGGCAGCTAACTCTGTCAGAAAATGGAACTCGAAAGATTGAATGGATTAAGAATTGGTCATTAATTCCATTTGGCACACACACATGGGGATTTCTTCTTTCTCATTTATCAAGCAGTGTACATACTGTATCTCAATATAGAGTATCAGTAACATTCCTAACTT
Organism: Sequoiadendron giganteum; assembly: GCA_007115665.2. Classification (NCBI taxonomy): domain Eukaryota; kingdom Viridiplantae; phylum Streptophyta; class Pinopsida; order Cupressales; family Cupressaceae; genus Sequoiadendron; species Sequoiadendron giganteum. The sequence goes on along the minus strand of CM021100.1, from coordinate 851,345,934 downwards.
CTTCCCTCTTGTAAGATATCTTTTTAAATTTCCCATATTCTCAATTACATCACTATATTTCTTGACTAAAATAATTTGAATTACATTATTAGTTATTTTATTTTGATATAAACTAAATAGAATAATGGAAAAGAGAAGTCATGTATATGATTCTGTAGTAAAATACAATTTTCTTTTTCCTAGAAGATTTATTTTTGAGAAATGAACTATGAAATGATGAGAGCTAAATAGATTCTTAGTAAAAGAAATTGATGAAGTGGATGGCAACAATTAAATTGAGCTCAATCCTAAACATGCATCAATTGGAAGGTACAAATAACCTATTAGGATATATTACATTACAATCAATCAAAATATGTATGGCATGGAAGATAGATAGATAGATAACAAAATATAGGCTCAATGGAACTTGAATTTTTCAATAGAACTTAAATGACTGATGGTGCTTGTGCATCAAGATGAAGGGCCACCATGTATGTTGCTAGAGAGAAAAGCAAGAGAAAATGATTCTTAAGGTAAAAATAACAAAGAATACACATAGATTCCATAATATCCAAGGAATGAGCACTCCAAAATATATAGAGAATAAAAACAAACCTGAGAGTATGGATCCACTGAAGCTTGTCCTAGAAGGGGTCATGATTCAGTCCCAACTGCCATTACTCATTTGGCTAGCGCCTCCAAGGGGACATCCAACCAAACAGTGACTCCATGATTCAAATATCCCTTGTACATTTACAACACAAGCAAGAACTGAGGCACTCGGTGGCTTGTAAAACTAGATATTAATAAAAAAATGGAAATATGGTCTAGATGGGAATATGAAGAGTAGTTCCCCATACTTTTTGGAGATCTTTGAATTCTTACCAATTTTCAGGGTGAACTATAGCACCACCTCTAGTGGCAATGAGCAGACAATGCATTGTAGATAACTCACTCAAATATTTGCTCTGGATATAGACATTTTACTGAGTAAAATTGCCACTATCAATCACAATCGAGTGTAAGAATTTCACAATTCTAATGCACAAGGACTTAAAAATGCATTGTCTAAAATTCTAAATAATGAAAAATTGAAACATATATGAATGAACCTGTAACTACTTTATTAGTTCAATATCATGACCCTATACATTGAAAAGCTGAAAAAATATTATCCCATGCAATCACATAGAGGAACTTCACTATGAATGACCAGTGGACTTCAAAAATTAAAAAAAAAGGATCAAAGAAAGAGAAACCTTTGGTGTTTCTGCTTATTTAAAAATTGAAATTATTGTTACCTTAGCATCTCTAAAGAATTCTTCGTTCTTCTCTTTAAAAATTTATGCTACAGGTGTTACACCTGCAACTTCCTCAATGAGGCGATCACTGCACATAAGAAATGGATTTAACGCCATAAATTTTTGGTATGCAATAATAACCATCTGTTGCAATCAATTTTGAAATTTCAGTGCAGTTTTCTTGAATCAAACCTGTCAAAAAAAATAATAACCCAATGTTGCAGGCAAAAAAGTTTCCACAGTAGTTTTTTCACTACCCATCATCCCTATGAAACAAATTATTTTTAATAAATTAATAGTCTTTATATTACATACTACACAAAATCTTTTAATGATCTGTTATGATCAATCCTCTTCTAAAAGTGCCTATACTACAAAATGTAATTGGATTTTCTTTGACATGTTCTAAAACATATCGACAAGAAATATGCTCTTCCCATCCATGCCAAAAGAAATCTCTTCTATTTTTTTCTACACCAAAATTAATTGATTAAGAAATCCAGTACTTGCTAATAAGTTGTCAATCAAAGCATTGTATGAAAATAATGCTAAAATGTTTTGAAAATAATGCTAAAATGTTTTCAACCAATTAATACTGTTCAAGATAAAGATTTTCTCCATGATCTTTGGATGATTGACAGAAAAGGGTGAAAAATAAAAGTTGAGGCATTATTGCATGTGTCATTTCATAAATTGTTACATATTAAAAGAAAGGCCTATTAACAAAAAGGAAAAAAAATATAGTCTAATTTGAACAGAGAAAGGTGGCTATCTCAAAATGAAAATTGTGCGATTTGAATCTCTAAAGATCAATTAAAATTACTTCTGAATTTGATGTGCATATTTTTTCAATCTCGAAAGATATTTCTCCCTGATATACCATTAGATGCAAAATAGTCTATGGATGGAAAAACAATATAGTAGTGTGTACTGGAAGCAAACTCTAAAATCCAAAAGCACTTGGTATTTGGTAAGAATAAGCATGAGATCCATTCCCTTATCACATAACCATGACTCATACAATAGGAGAACATGTTTAGCCCATTCCATGGAAGCAGAGATATTGTGGATGTGAGAGGTAAAACACTTTTGGTAGGTGGAACTTATGACCCAATGGATACAAGACCAAACTAGTTTTATATGATAGGGAAAAGTTCAACAATTAGGTATGTAATACATGAATTTGATAGATGGAAATTTTCTTCAATAGCATCACAATTTCAAGCACACTAGGGCATAAGTATTCCATCTAACTAAGAAAATATTATCCTCGAGGATACCCAAATCGTAGTATTAATATGGGTGCCACTTGAATCTTGATATACTTTATCCTATTGAACTTAATAGATGTCAAAGAGGGGAAATATTTTAAGCACCCCAATTCAACATAATAGCCTTTGAAACTATTTATCATTATTGCTAACATATTGTAGCCAACGACATATTAAGGAATCATTTATAGCAGAAAGAAATATAAAAAGTATTTTAAAAATCCAATGTTCAGATGATACACCCTATGACTTACCTGTGCATCCCCCGTTGTAAGAAGAACAAAAGATTGAAAATATAGGCAATCTAGCTTGATGTGAAGGTCTCTTGAAGTTCAATGCCCGAACAGAACATGTGAGGGTCTATTGCTACAGACATTCCAAGCACTGGTGGGCAACAAAGATCCTTTCCACATCGTCATAAGATTCTATGGCCTTGAATTTCAACATTAATGTAGATTTATTGTACTACAGGACTCCAATCACAATATATATATCCATGGATTCTTGACCATCGGAATTGAATGAATTCGGATAAGTCTAAAAAATATGTTAAAACTGAATCTCAGACTAATTTTCCCCTCTTCCTGCTATTGGATGTTTTGTATCGCCCAAGAATCCAATACCCACAACTCAAATTGGCGCCAATCCATCAACCATACCAGTGTCAGTGTGAAAAGGAAAAGGAAAATGACAATGCATGTCGAATGAGGAGGGAAAAGGGAGCGAAAATGAATGAGAAGAGGGAAATAAAAAATATATTTTAGAAAAAGGTATTTTTTTATTCTTTTAATTTAAGACAATTAAAAAGTTAAAAGTATAATTTAAACATAAAATATATATTTAAAACAAAAATAATATTTTGTCTTAAATATATATATATTTGAAAATAAGGTTTCGACTAGGGGTTTAGAGTATGTTTATTAAATTGAAATTTACTAATCGTAAACTAAAAAATTATAACGTTCATTGTGCAAATTTTTTTTTGAAATAGAATATTAATAATATAATATTATATTATTAATATAATATAATATTATAATATAATATAATAATATTATATACACGACTTAATAGAAACTATATATATATTTTATTAAATAGAGGACTTAATATTATATAGACGATAGATAATTCGTGAATCAACTTCGTCCATGAAGAAGGGAGCTATAAGTAATAAGTAATGAAACTCTGAATTTCATTGAGAGTTTGATCTTGGCGTTTCCAATGGCGAACGAGTGAGTAATGCGTAAGAACCTGCCCTTGGGAGGGGAACAAGCTTAGGTAGGGGTCCCATGAAGGGGGCTTAAATTCTATGAATTAGGATCAAATTCAAAAGAAAAAAGAATAGAGAAGTAATAATCATTTATTTAGTCATTTTTATTTGTCTGATATTAGTCATTTATTTAGTCATTTAGTTTTGATTTTACTTAATGACCAAATTAGTCACTTATAAATGACCAAATTAGTAATTTATTTGCAATATTCTACTATTGTTAGTCACATGACTAAAATTTTTTAGTCATGTGACTAAAAGTTTTAGTCACGTAGTCATTTATTTACCAAATTCTACTAGTGATACTAGGACTAGGGTGACGACTTGGTATGGAAAACCTAGCAACTATCTCCCAATTGAATACCATTGGGCATTGAACATGCTCAAACCTGTGAAACTAGGTAGAGTCGATGTCCTGTACCTGTCAACCTGAAAATCAAGTAAACAACAACATATAGTATAAACAATATAAAATACACATTGTGAAGAGGAAATCACAGAATCGTAGGGCACTCACAAGAGAGTGATGCAATACCATCCCCTTCACCAATACAATGCAACTAATCGACAGATTTAACATATTAATATAATCCAAAACATATACATCATTAATTCGAATATCCATTTATGTTTATTCAAAGCATGACATAAAGATAACATCATATTAAAATACCATCACATCAAAAGATAACATTAACGTCGCTTTATAGATAGCGATCAAATAGCAGCCAAGTACCATAGTCAAGGTACCAACATGAAGTACAACATAACATAGCATAACACTGTTCGATCAAAAGGACAAAACGGAGGGGTATTACAACTCCCATACCAATCATTATCTGGTGAGGCCTTTGGTTTGCAGACCCTTAGTCAAAAAAGTTGGGAAATCTAGGGAGGCAAGATCTTCTGTGTCAATAGCGGGCAAGGAGTCTGATGCGAGTGTTTTAGTTAAGACAACTCCAAAAAAGAACGGAAATTTACTAGGGTCAGTGGTGGTGAGGAGCCCTTCCTTGTCAAAACAAGGAAGTGGTTGAGATTTGACTGAACCTCCATTTGCACCTAGGGAGAAGGAAACGAATAGGGCAAAACCTATGCAAGAAGATATGATGGTGAATGATAAAGATCAAAATATGGCTCTGTATGAAAATATTTCAGAGGCTTTGGAAAATTTGGGGGAAGAATGCCAAAATGTAGAGCTTAACTCTTTGACAAAAGTTGGAAAAGAACTTGTGGAGTTACTGCAAGCGACCAAGGACAACTCTTGGGATTTTGAAGATGGATAAATGTTGGAGGACTCCCCCCTTGTCATTGAGACTGAAATAGTAGGTGGTTTTGCAGAGGGATTCCACTCCCATTCAGGAAAAAGGAGGAAACATTCCCTTGGTTTGGAATCAACTCATATCAAATTGGGTATATGATGAGGGTGCAACCCGAGACATAAAAAATCACACAACAAACCAGAGATTCTTATTATTTTCAAAATATGAAATTCTTACATGCAGAGGATCTCAAATCCTCGAGTTCTACAATACATACAAATTAGAAAAAGAAACTACAAAAATTCCCCTTTTCGCAACATGCGATCTTCTTTCCCCAAAAACTACTCACAAAATCAGAAACCACCCCATCAATAGCCCAATTCTCCGTTTGGAGCCAAAAACAACATTCTAATTATGCACCAACTTCTGGAAGCCCTAACTCAAGATCTAACCGTCGGATCTTCAATGATAATACCTTTTCGAAAAGGTCTTGCGAAAATGAAGTGCTAATAAATGGGGCCTAAAGGCTAACCATTTTCATTTTCCGCCAATTTTCGGGCCCATCCGGAGCCTTTAAGTCCCTCAAAATTAGCTCCGAAGATTTTGTAGGGCAAAAAACAGAAATTGAAACTTGAATAACTTTTGAACCGGGAATGATCTTAGCCTGATTCTTTCACTAAAGTGTTTATTATTCTGTCTCGAAGCTTCCCTTAAATTTTTGTCTCCTCACGCCTTCAAATTCATACCTGTAGCAGTTGAGCAGAAAAAGCAGAAAAGCAGTTCTGAAAGTTGGGAATTCTTCTTCGACGAAAAGGGTATCCAGAAATGCAAAAACATCTACAAAAAATCTAAATGAAAGTAAATATATTTTTGAGTGATGTAGGATTGCCCTTACACCACTGGATGCTCCTGCATCAGTATATGTCAGAAGGATCTGTTTAAAACCACTCCGGATTCTGGTGAGAATAAGAAGCAAGGAAGAATATTGAATTAGGAGAAACTTAAATGGGATGGTGAAGCAAATGGTCAGAAGAAAATCAACAACATGATGAAAGTAGGGAAGAGTGAGACTCTTCCCAAACAACAATGAGGCTTCTTACTTGGAATGTTAGGGGTCTTAATGCCCCTAACAAATGGGGCCTTATTAGGTGCCATATCGAGGCTTGGCAAGAAAAAATTGTCATATTGCAAGAAACAAAGTTTTGGGATCAAGAGTTGGTTAAGTTCAACAAAAAGTTAAAAATGTGGAAATGGTCAGGGGTGGGAGCTAAAGGGGCTTCGGGTGATTTGTTAACAATTTGGAAACCTCAATTGGTTATAGTGGAAGAAGTCATTTCAAACAGGAATTGGATGCCTTGTTGGGTAAGGAGTTTCTATTCAAACCTTCATTTTTTGCTTATCAATGTTTATGGTCCGTTGTCCTGTTTGTAAAAAAGACAGGTGTGGCAAGAACTTGATCTTATTCTTAGTGATCCAAGGTGGGAGTTCTGTCTTCTAGGGGGTGATTTTAAAGATATTTTAAGGCCATATGATAAAAGAGGTGGGGTGAGTAGAGTCCTACAATCCCAATCAGACTTTCAAAATTTTGTGGAAAGAAACTCTTTGGTTGAGTTACAAACTGGGAATGGAAGCTTTACATGGACTAATAGAAGGAAGGATTTTTGTAGCATTATAAAAATGTTTGAGACATTGTAAAGACTTGCATATTTTAGACTTGATCACTGATCAAGAAATGGTGGGATGATCATAATCCAAGAGCATCAAAGATGTTTAACGTAGTATCCAAATTGAAATTTGTGAAGCTACAATTAAGGCAATGGAATAAGGACTATTTTAGAAATATTTTTTAGGAAAGGATCAAGATTGAAACAGATTTGGAAAACTTTATGGAGGTTGTCATAAGTCAAGGAATGGACAATGAAATATTTGATTAGGAGAAGGCCTTGACTGTGAAATTGAATGATATCCTAGAAAAGGAAGAAGTGTTTTGGAGACAAAAATCCAAGGAAGTCTGGCTTAAAGCGGGAGACATAAACACTAAATTCTTTCACAACTCAACGAAGGTTCAAAAAGAAATAAATAGGATTGTTAGCATAAAAGTAGTTGATGGACGGTTTTTCGAGGATCATCAAGAGATCAAAGACTAGGCGGTGGAGTATTTTAGTAATCTCCTCAATGATTGGGAAGGTTCCAACTTGGAAGATCAATGGGTTATTTTAGGGAACATTCTGGATTTGGTCACCGATTCTCAGATGGAGGCTCTGAATGCAAATTTTTTGGAAGAAGAGATTAAAATTGCTGCTTTTGGGCTTCATCCTGAGAAGGATCCTGGTCCAGATGGATTTCTAGTGGAATTTTTTAAGAAATGCTAGGAGTTTGTGGGCAAGGATATTACAAAGGAAATTGAGGACTCTAGGTGTTCTGGAAATTTTCTAAGGGAGGTGAATAATTCCTTTATACATGATCGCTCATTCCAAAAAAGAGAAACCATTATCTTGGGATGAATTTTGTCCCATCTCTCTTTGTAATAATTTTTACAAGATTCTAGCTAAGGCTATGGCCAACTGCCTTAAGAAAATCTTGCCTTTCATCATCTCAAAGGAGCAATCTCGGTTTGTGTCGAGGTGGTTGATCTTAGATGGGGTAATAATATCTTAGGAAGTAATTCACCCAGTCCAAAATATGAAGAAACCAACAATGCTATTAAAATTGGATATAAAGAAAGCTTATGATAGGGTGAATTAGAATTTTTTGTTCAAAATGCTTGAGGCTTTTGGGTTTAGTAAAGAGTGGTTGAACAATATTTTTGGCTTGGTGGCTAGTCCACGGTACTCAGTATTATTGAATGGTTCACCTAAAGGTTTCTTCATAGCCTCATGAGGTTTAAGGAAGGGTGACCCACTTTCCCCTTTCTTGTTTATTATCATGGAAGAAGCTTTGGGTCAGTGGATTGATAAGGAAAGATGTAATGGTTGGGTGGAAGGTCTTTAGGTTACAAGTAGCTTACCTTCCATCACACATCAACAATTTGTAGATGATACAATGTTGTTTGGGGTTGCTTTGCTTAGAGAAGCTCAGAGGATAAAAGGACTTCTGAAAAAATACACTTCGGCTTCAGGTCAAGAGATTAATGTGGTGAAATCGAAAGTATTCTTTTTCAATATAAGAAGCTTATTGTAAGTTCAAATTTTAAGATGCTTGGGTTTTAGGAGAGGCTAGTTGCCATGTAAGTATTTGGGTCTTCCATTAGTTAAAGGGGTTTAGCCGAAGGGAACTTGGAATGCTTTGATGGAATAGGTAAAAGGTAAACTTGGTTCATGGAAGCGCTGTTGGTTGTCTCGGGCTAGAAGGCTAACAATATTAAAGTCTATCATTTTTTCTCTTCCAATTTTCTTGATTTCTTGTCTGCCAATGTCGGTGGGAGTGAGAAATTCTCTGAATAGATAGATGTCTAACTTCTTCTGGAACGAGAATGGAGAGCATAAGAAGTTTCCCCTAATAAAGTGACAAAAAGGTGTGTGAAAAAAGGGAGAAAGATGGTGCGGGGTTGAAAAACTTGTTCTTGCAAAATAAGGCACTAGGGGCAAAATTGGCTTGGAAAATTTATCCTCAATCAGAGTTAAAGTGGGTAAAAATTGTGAAAGCTAAGTATCTAGATAATAAATAAATTTTCTTTTTGAAGGCCAGATCTCTTCCTAATGGGTCCCGTATATGGAATTTCATAAAAAATGCTAGGGAAGTAATAGTGGATTATTTAATTTGGGAGTTAAGAGATGGAAGCGAGGCTCTTTTTTGGGAGGATTCTTGGGAAGGCTTTCCAATCCTTGCTCGGGATCCATCTTTTGATAGGGTCAAGGAAAAAACAAAACAGGTATGGGGAGATAGAGTAAGAGATTATTTTGACGACCCTACAGTTTTGAAGGAAGGTCGCTACCATTGGAAATATTCTAGGCAACTAGGCTTAGATATACAAGAAGTGGAAGCTTTTGAGAAAGTTTTGAGTGAGAGATGTATTTGGGGGAGAAAGGTAGAGATAATATTTGATGGAATGCTTCGCCCAAAGGGATGTATTTTTCAAAGTTTGGCTATGCAATCCTAGCGTCTTCAGAGGATCTTGAGCCCAATCTTCCTTAATATCTTTGTTGGAACAAATCATGCTTGCCTAAGGCTGGCATATTTACTTGGGAAGCGGCTTAGGGCAAGGTGTTGATGGGAGACAAATTCACAAAGTTAGGCTATGATGGCCCTTCAAGGTGCCCTTTGTGTAAAAGTGAAAAGGAACCGGTAGATCATTTACTGCTTAGTTGCCCATTCACGTAGGCTATTTGGGACTAGTTGTATTTGAAGTTGCATTGGAAAACGACCTTCCCTGATAAATTATTAGCATTGCTGAATTCTTGGCCGTCTCATCTGAAGTAGTCTTTGTTTGGCGATCTATGGTTGATGTGCCCCTCAATAGTCTTATGGGAAGTTTGGAAGGAGCGAAATTAGAGAATCTTTTAGGATAAGGAAATATCCATACCCAGGTTACAATCTAAAATTGAAGAAAATATAGTGGAATGCTTCAATGCTAGGGTAGACGAGATGAATCCTAAAGGGAATTATTTTTCCTTTTGGGACTCTTCGATGTTGAAAAATTGGTTTGGAATAAAGGAATCCTCATTTGTAGGGTTGGGGGGTGCGGTGTCAGTGGAAGAGCGGAGAAAGGTGGCTTGCTTTCCCCTAGATCCGGTATGGGCGAAATTGAATTTTGATGGTGCCTCAAAGGGCAATCTAGGACCATCAAGGGCGGGTTGTGTAGTGAGGAATTGTAAAGGAGAAGTTATGGGATCAATCGTTGCTTCTCTACTGGAGGGGACAAATAACGCAACCAAATTTCAAGATTTACTAATTGGATTGAATTTATTCAAAGAACTGAAAGTGAGCAAGGTTTTCATTGAAGGAGATTCCACTTTAGTCATAAATGAATTAATGTCTAAGAAAATATAGAATTGGAAGTTGGGAGAAAAGTTAGAGGTTGCATTGAGATGGCTAGAAGAGTTCAATCAAGTTATGTTCAATCATATTTTGAGGGAAGGGAATGAGGAGGCAAATCTTCTTTCTAATTTGGGTGTTGCAGGACTAGAGAGAAAAGTAATTAGTGGCCTTAAAGTATGAATTTTGTGGGCAGATGGGTGGGCGGCCCTTCAAGGTAGCTGAGGGCATATGTAGGTGGCAGATAGATTAGATTGCTTGGAGTTGAGGTGGATGCTATTTGGAGTGGTGGTAGCATTCCTTTTAGTTCAAATTGACCTTAATTGAGGGCAGGGTCTCATGCAAAGTTGGACATGATGGTGTTCATAATGAGCAACTAAATCTCTCAAACCAATAAAATTTTTGGTGATATTGTGGCAGGCTATTAGTACTAGCTCTTTCGCCAAGGGGAAATATTTTTTTATTAGTATGTATGGTATTCATGGTCAAGGATGACATCTCCCATGTGTGGTGTCATGGAATTAATGCTATCTACACTTGGGAATTGATTTATTATTGTAAATATGGAGTCTTTCGTGGTTAAATGAATTCATGGCAATAGTGGAGGTTATTGTTAGATACCTGGCTTGCTATGTTTGCAGGGTTATTTTTAGCGAGTGTGTGCTTACTCTTAGCGATGGCAGGGCACTCACGTTTTATCATTGGGGTATCAGTGGATGGTCTGGTAAGTTTTGGTGTAGACACATCGATATCCTTGGGTTCTAGAACATGATAACCATCCTTTCGAGAGGTTTCAGATCAACACCTTGAAAGGAATATGAACAACATCGATTCTCTATTGGTGGTGGTGGTGAAAATGGTGTTTGGCTCTAGCCATTTCAGCATAAGTGAGTTTGGAAGAGATAACACGAGTATCACATCTAGGTTCTTAGAGTCCCTTCTGGACAACCAAGTGCCGAAGGTGGAGTCTAAATTGCTATTGGAAATTTTTTTTCAAAAGGATTTGTTGGAAGGAGTGAACGAGGTGTTGAAGCTTGCCATCATGGGCAAAGGAATTCCCTGCCCTAGAGAATGGGAGCTGGTGAAGAATTCGGATGAGGCGGTGAAAATCTACCCTTTTTTGCTCAATTTGAAGGGTTCGACTCTGATGAAGCATCACATGGTGGTTTCCGTCACCGTGGAATATATGAAGAAGTTTTTCGGTCCATGGCTGGGAAGGATATTGAATGGGTAGTGGATTTTATGGCCTTCGCTAGCCAATGGTTTTTTGTGAGTATAGGCTTGGTTTGGGCATCTTTTTTTTTGCAAATTTTGTAATGGTTAGGTTTTGTCTACCCCGTGTAAGTTTATTTAGATGATTGGGGATGATTTTTTTTTTTTTTTGGGTGTGGAGGTAAGGTTCTCCAGGGCCTGAGTAGGGGATTTCCGTTGTAATGGTGGCAAAGGGTTTTTGGTTTGGAGGAAAATTGATGACATTAGATGTTAATTCTATATGGGCTCATGGTTGGTGCAACCTTGCAATAGAAGATGATTGCAAATCTTTTCCTTTTAGCATTAATAAAAAAATATATCTTATGTATCAAAAAAAAATTATATGAAAGAATTAAATAAGAATTATTTAAACATAAAATTTATATAATAGTTTTGTTAAATAACAATATGTGTCATATAATATATGTGAAATAAAATAAAAAATCTATTGATTGTTATTAAAATTATTTGAATATTAAGAATAATAATTATAGAAGCTTAACATAATTATTATATGTCAAATTAATATTAATAATTATTATTTTTAGTTCAATAAGAGAAAAGAGTTACATACCTATATTTTAGGTTAATGGAGGGTGATCCCACAATAATGGGTTACACTTTTTGGCCAAACTTGACATTGAAATCAACATTTTTCACCAAATCTTCACTTCCATAAGTCTATAGAAGCTAAACCATTAAGAATTTGAAGATGAAGCAAACTAGTGATTTGTGATATTTTGTGTTGAGAATCTAATTATATTTTTTAAAAGAATTAAAAAATAAACTGTGAATTATTCTATGTAGTTTTTATTAACTTATTTTTTTTACTAAACATCATTTTCAAAAACTGATGCTTACTTTCGACTACATAACTTTTCTTATATAAAGCATACAATTCTAATTTTTTAAATACAATGTTTTCACACCATTATCTAGGGGATGGATATTTTTTCATAATTTTTTGTTGCATAAATATTTTTTAATTAATTTTCTAATTTAGAGTAATTATAATTTGGATATATTATACTTTCAGCTGCATAACTTTTTTTGTATTCATTTGAATTAACTTATTTTTTTTTGTTGGAAAAAGGATATCAATAGCTAGTTTACATGGATTTTTAAGAATTTTTTTTCTCTTTTCCTATTTTCCCGTATGTGTGAAATAAAGACCTTGATGTTCATTGAAAAACCTACATTCACAAGAAATAAAAAATAAATATAATAATAAAATTAAATATATTTAAAATTATACTTTTTGGGAAGCTTATAATAAGGACTACATGTTTACAAAAAAATAATTTTAAATAAATTAATTTGAACTCCTAAAAGGTAAATCAAAAGTGGTTTTTTATCAGCATTTTGATAGGTGTAGAGGAGACTCCTTTAGAGGTATGGTTTAAAACTATCGGCTTTCTATCAAGGGGGTTTGATATAAGTGGGTTTGATCAAACCCTCTTCAATTAAAACCCTAAAAATGGAACCTTTTTAAGGCTTAAATCTTTATATTTTCTAAAAATATGTGATTTCAGCAAAAATCAGGATGTCCCAAAAAATGTAACCCATTATTGTGGCAGCACCCTGGAATAAATTGGTTCATAATAATAACAATATATGAATTTAAATTTATAAATTTTATATTATTATTATTGTTGTTGTTATTATTATTATTATTATTATTATTATTAGGCTACCTTTTCTTCCTCCATTTCATCATTACATTCAATTTCATTTATAAATATTTATATTATTTACATTAGAATAGAAAGAAGTTTTATTATCTATTTATTTTTTCTTATTTGTCTAATTATCTATTCATATTAATTAATCTATCTAAATAGATATTTCAATATAGACATATCAAAATATTATGAATATACATAAAAATTTTAAACACAACAAAATAAAAATATAAACATATAATATTTAATATTAAAAAATAATAAATTTTAAAAAATAAAATTAAAAATTAAAAAATAAATAAATGAAAACCCATTGAGAATAATTAAAATTTAAACAAATATTTTTATTTATTGAAACATTTGGAAGCATGTGGGGGAAGCATACCGAAGCATAACACACTACCTACAATCATAGTCCAATTCATAAAATACAATTTTCTTGCCTGCCATCCGATCTATGAGAGGACATTTGTCTTCCATGCATTTGATTTTACAAATAGTGGAATATGATAATGATTATGTCTACAATATGGTTTATTTTATATTGCTGATATGTAAAGCAGGCTTACATTTATAGCAGGAGGTGGGGCTAATGTCTGAAATGGGACGCCCAAATGAATCGCATGGTGTTAGTGGTTGCAAGTAATTTTTGGAAAATGAAACAAAATATAGTAAATTTAATTTTAAAAAAATAAGAAAAATAATAGCTCATATTAGGAAAAATAATAGTTAATTTTCACTTTTTTCTAAAAATCCGTCAATAACACACAAAATCTTTTAGTCAATTATATTCATGAAATTTTTTTTTTTTATAATTTATAAAATTAAATATTTTGTGAATTCACTTTATAAAATTGAATTTTAATTTTTTCAATTTGTTTTTTGATTTTGATTGGTTGAAAGCTAACTTATTAATAACTAATTAACTAAGAAAAACAAAACTCAGTATTGCCTAGTGAGGCAAGTATGTTAGAATATAACATTGAATTCTATAGAAATAGGAGTATTGATGGTGAAAATTTATAATATAGTTTTTTTCATCTCTAAAGATTTTCTTTTAATTATGATTTTTTTTTCTTTTACATTTGAATAAGCTAGATATATATTGTTATAAAATTATATAAATACACATAGATTATGTATTTTTTTACAAATTATAATTTATTTTTAATCTATAAAGATACTTATAAATATCAATATCTGCATACATATTTGTTCACCCTAATTTCCAAACCTAAAATTAATATCATAGTTATTATTTTAAGAAATCAAAATTAAAGAATACATTTATACATTACCAAATACTTGTTTTAGTATTAAAACTTAAACTAGATCATAAAAAACAATACAAAAAATAATCATTTGCATTTAAACTTTTCAATATAAAATAAATTTATAGTTTAAAATAGTAATTTATACTTTACAAATTGATAGCACATTTATTTTTTAATAAAAAAAAAACTTATATTTGAATCTTGATTGACCATTTTAATCAAAATATTTAATTATGTTACAACTATATAATCAAAATTATAACATATTTTTCAAAGAATTTATAATCTTAATTAATTTCTTAAGAGTAAATCTAATACTAAATCTAGGAACCATGGATTATCCAAACTTGACATAAATATTTTATGTCAAATACTTTTCGTTAGCAGTTGGATTGGTGATTGTTCAACCTAGTTTAGCACTCGGCGTGATTTATTGCGATTGAAATTATTTTTAAAATGAATTTCTTATGATGAGTGAAATTGGTAGAGTAAGAACTAAGAAATGGTGGGGTATCTATCAATTTTAGTTAATGAGTGACCTAAAATGTTTTATGTGTTTAGATGAGGATACTATTGTAGAGGATGAAATTTTTTACTTCCGAGTCTCTAGGAGAAAAAATAGTTTACATAGAGAAACTGGTCCTCAACCACATCAAGGAATGAAGCTCAAGTGAAAAAATAAAAAGGCAAGAGTTCTAGAAGTAGAAAGAGTAAGTCACAAAGGTTCTCTAGACAGATTGACAAACTCTTGGCCAAGGACGATAGTGCGACATGCTAACATATCAAAGGTGCATTGGCATCTCGTACGAACCAGAAAAGGAGAATGTCATAGAAAAAAACAAGATGATTACTTCTATTCTGATTACTAAGAACTCTTCAAATGTGTGGAGATAACAAAGTATAACATGACTAAAATAAACTAAACTATACTAAATAAAATGTAGATTAAATGAAATAATACACAAGATCAATCATGGTCAATGGTTGAAGCACCCATTTGGGTTTAACAATAGGTGATATCACAACCATAACATTACCAAACCCCAACTTACAATTCCTAGTGGCCACCCTAGAAAAGCCAATGACCATCGCAGTAGTGTGGGAGTCAATAATGACATAACCAAAATGTAAACTACCAGTAGCCACAAAAACCTTTATAGCCACAAAAAAACTACTATATTACCAAATCCAACCATGACCACACCATCACAACTAAGAGCACCTCAACTTATAACCCAACCTACACCTAACCCTAACAACCCTATTCAACAAGATTATATTAATGATACCATCCAATACCCAAACTATGGGATTGAGGTGAGTGATGTCCATTTCGTTCATGAAAGATTCTTGATGAGCCTTCATCTCCTCACATTACAAATTTTATTGATGATGATCCCCTAGTAGAAATCACTGAGAAGCAACCAAAGGAACTTGAACAATGTAGGACTTAATAACACTTCACAATTCTGAAACCATGATTCCTTGAAATACTCACCATACAAAAACCCATTCTAAAACTAAATCTGACCTATTGGTCCAACTTAGAAATGATTGCATAAAAATACCCTTGGTTCAAGTAATTGAGTCCTACCAATATATACAAAAACTATGAGAGATTTCTGCCTTAAAAAATTAGGAAGAAAATGAAAGGAACCCCAAACTATTCATGTTTTAGGATATGTCTTGCTAACACCATGTTAGGAAATATAGTTGTTCTAAAATATGTAGACCTTGGGAGCCCTATAGTAGATTCCAAATGAATGGAACTCTCATTAAAAAAAAACTTAATTGATGTAAGAGCAACCATAAATGTTATGAAAAAAGAAACTATGAAACAACTTCAATTAAATGGAGCTCTGACCTACACCTATTGTTTTACAACTAGAAGATAGATCAACTATTAAACCAAGGGGTATTATAGAATATTTAGTCATCACACTAGAATCATGGGAATACATTACAAATTTTATGGTCTTACAACCTAATGCAAGCCTTGTAGGATATCCTAGGTAATCTTAAGGAGGCCTCGATTAGCTAAGTTCAGATGCATTAATTGGTTTTAGGTCTAGAAATATGATCATTTATAATGAGAATGTAACAAGAAATTGGTTCTTTACCCACTTGCACAACCACATACAAATTTGGATCAAACTATGGCCTGCCCTTGGTAAAGATGACCAATATTCTTTACAAACACAAATGACCATTTAACACAACCCAGTATTACAAATCTAGGATGAAGATGAAGTCCTTGCAAAAATTATGTATAAATATTGTGGTAGGGACCTACAACACCACCACCACTCAAATTCTTACATTGTCCTTTGCATAAAATAATACATGTTAATGCCTCTGAGTCTACTTATCTTTTCATACACTACTACCCCAAAATTTCAATCTCAATTTGGTAGGGCTTGACATTGCTTCTGAAACCTTGGAAATAGGGTGGTCTATTTTTGAGGAGATGGAACACACAAGGAACCTATTTCACTCAAGTTTCACTCAAGGAAACCCTAGAGATCTTAATCCAATGGTAGAATGAGAGAAAGAGATTTTCAATACGATGTCCTATGGTGTGATTAAAGACTAAAAAGGGGTTCACCACCAAGATAGGGCTTAGAAAGACTAGTAATATGCAAGGCTTAATGATAAAATCTAATGATATGCAAAACTTAAGTAAATGACCTAGAAATGAACTCAAATTAGAACAATGAACTAAGAAAGTATAGAGGTGCACCTAGAAATTTGAATTTACTCGGAACAAGGTTTGAAATGCTAGAAATTCTAATTTTGATGCACACTGGGACTCATACAACAGTAGGTGCGATTTAGTCCCAGTTTAGGGTTTTGGTCCGAAATTAGAATTTGGAACTGCTGAACTAGGATCTACAAAAAAAGTCTAAAAATAGGTATACAAGTGGAATTTTAGTCCTAGTATTAGGATTTCTTTGAAACTCTGATATCCACTAGTGCTTTCATGTAGCTTTCTTCTTGTAAAATCCCTAGTTCTAAAATTTTGAATTCTGCCTTGTAGGTGACTTTCTGTGATCTTGTAAGGTAGGTGATAATTTTGACAACTTGATTTTTTTTTCTCTAATCTTTCTCTTCAATGGATCCTCAACCTAAATCACCTAGGTCTACAAATCAAACATCAAAGAGAGGGAAAAATGTTTTTTTAGTGTATAGGGGTTTTCCTTTGTCAAACCTCGTTTTGGTAATCAAACCTTGAAGTGAAATGAAATAGAAAGGAGGAATGATGAATAAAAAAATGTGCTATGTTGCAACTCACCAAACCATTGAATAAGATGCTAGAAACAAGTATGAAATGGATAGCATGAATGTGGATCTTGACTCTTGCTTGAATGCTTGCTTGAATCATAAAACCCTACATTAAAAATGTTAGCTAAGAAAAAAACATGAAACATGATGAATTTGACATGATGCTTGATACTTGAATAATGCTCCAAAATTATTTATAATCACTCTTTAAAGCTCTTGTAAACTCTTCTAAGTTCTCTTGATCTCTAATTTTCTATAATTCTTGATCCCAAAAAGTGTTAGGAGAAAATATGTGAAATAACCTTGTATTTATACTTTTTTATGCCAAATTTCTCGAAATTACAACACTACAAGTTGACATCAGATCTAGGAGAATAAAATCCCACCAAGAATTTGAATTTAAATTAGTTCTAAGCTAAGTGGGACTCATATACCAGTTGTGGCATATGAGTCCCATTAGGCTAAGCTTGGGACACATTTTTCAAGAAAGTCTTAGTTTAATGTGAAATCTAGATTTATGCCACGAAAATTAGGTTGTACCCATATGCCCAAGGTGACATATTAGTCCTAGATCATTAAATCTAGGCCATACAATCCAAAATCATTAAATTTTGATTGGTCGCTTGACATGTAGATTGGGATTATCCTCGAAAAGATGCATTAATTAAGGCTCGTGGATGCAAAATAGGACCAAACAAGACATAAAGAAACCTAATTTTAGCAAGGAGTGCCTAAAAAAGTGTGAAAATGTAGAGGGATACATTTTTCTGCACTACATTTAGCCCCCACTTTAGTGAGAGGAGGAACTTGCTTCAAACTCACACTAAAGTAGACAAACTCACATCAAGAGGGGTTCAAGTGTACCAATGCTAGTGAGATAGGATGACAATGATCAAGAGGGATGATCAAGCCCCCAAGACCAATATGCTATGGAAAACCAACATAGAAACAAATGAACATGCATGAAAATGATAAAGGATCAACAAAAAGGTACATGCATACACCATCAAAGACATAACAAAGATAGAAAAACAAAAGGAAAAAGGGGTGGATCAAACTTTGACCATTTGTCTAGTACAATGTGGATCAGATCTAAGTTGTTTGTCCAAAAAAAATTACAAGTGGAAAATGATGTCCACTATGCAAACCAAACACATGCTCATAAGGGCTAGTGGAACCTCGGGCTGTCTACTAGGTGAGCCCCAAGCGAGACACATACACACACGGTTTGTATGCACTCACATAGACAAGAAAGTGGCTATGGGAAAGTCATGCCTAAGTTCGAATCCCATACTTACAACCATACCAAAGTTATACCTTCTAATAACTTTGATAAGGAACAACACAATAATTAACTTTGAGCTCCATGGGGCAAGAAAAGCTTCATATGCTTGATACTCATGAACACACAAGATGCATCCATAGGAAAGCAAAGTGTGTTATGCAAGGTGGCCATATAACAATGATTGTAAATGCAAAATAGTGTAAGGTATGTTCAAAGGAGGTTTACTTAGTTCATGTAAGGTCTTGACTCAGGGAACATCATGCCTAATGTCTCCAAGAGAGGGCCAATCAAAGAATAAAAGATTCATAACTTAGGGGATGCAATGTGTCACATCAAGTCACTAAGAGGAATATAATATGCTAAGACATATCACACTCTTGAAGGACATCACACCAAATTTCACCACAAAGCAAAAGAATCAATGCATGATGTAAGAAGACCACTATGAAACATGAACTGCAAAATAATAATGCCAATGTATGCCCCCACTTTAAAGAAATTGCTAAACACCATGATGTGAGCAATTGATTTAAAGTAGAAAATGGTAAATGCCAACAATAAAGAGGACATGAGAGCTTGTTTGGAAATCCCTATACCAATTCATATGTTTCCAAATAAATCTATGTCATGAGAAGGGGTTGCCCCCAAGAATACATAATTGATCTATGGACTCAGGGTCAGTATGTCTTTTCTACAATGTTGTTTAAGAGATAAAAACTATCATCATTCCCAAAATACTCATAGAACTAGAAGAATGAAATTTATAGAAAGAAAAAACAAAGAAAAATATTTTGGGTTAAAATGGAAGAGACCTAAATGTCTCAACACCTTGCATCATATCTAAAAGGAAAACACAAGACAAATGAAAAGATAAAAGGAAAAGCCTTTGGGTCAACATGGAAGAGACCTAAATATCTTGACTCCTAGTGTCATCCCTAAAACAAAAACATAAGACAAATGAAAAGGTAAAGTGTTTATGACATAGAGAAGAATGTAGGTACAAATAGAGGAATTTCACAAAGGTAGAGGTACATCAAACAAAACAATACAGGGGATCACATTACACACATGCAATCACACAATATGAAAAATAAAATAATGCAAAATAATAGTAAGGAACATTTGAGTCAACCTATTAGCAAGTCATCCACATCCCAATCATGTTCATCATATACAAAAGGTAAATGACTAGCCAAAGGGACTATAGAAAGTGCCAAACTAAGGGTATCAACAAGTTCAATACTATTCCTAGGAGAATTATTATTTAAGCTCATAGAAGAGGAAAATACTGTATTCAACTCATTGTGCACTTCTTCATCAATCTTAGCAATCTCATCATCATTATCTAAGTTACTCACAATGGGAGGTCGAATGATAATGTCTAAGGAAGTATTTAGATCTTGTTGTGGTTGAGGTTGCGATATAGGATCATTTTTTGTGGAAAAGAGGGAGACTCCTCATGTATTGATTTAGTCAAGTTTGGATGTTTTTTTCTTTGTTTAACCTTCAAGTGAGAGAACGATGTCTATGCCTATGCTCTCTAGCATTTCTGTTTCTTTAGTATGATTAACAAGTTGTGTTTGTGTAGGAGTAGGTTTATCAACTAGAAGTTTCTTTTCTTTCCTAAGAGGAGGAACAAAAGGAACCATAGGAGGTTATTCAACCACTTTCTCTTTAGTCTTGTAAACTTGTTTTATTTTAGGAGGTGTGACAAGATTGTTTTCATTATCTCTTGGTCCTTTGTAGGAGATAGGAAAATAATTTATCTTAGGTTGTTCTTGGTTATTTGAAGTGTCTTTAGGTTCAATCATGGTTTCATCAAGGATGTTAGGCCCAATTATAGGTTGAGGCATGTTTGTAAGGGATAGTCTTGCTATGCACTTCACCTTGAAATTTGATAGGATTTAAAAAAGAAGTCTTCTCGAGGATTAATAGGTTCTATAGGCTCAAGCCAAAATAAATCTAATGAAAAGTTTCCTCAGGAAGACAAAGGATTAAAGCCACTATGGTACATAGTGAAAATTTCATTATCAAAGGAAAAATTTAAGCATTTATGCATGACTGAGGGGAAAAATTTCATGAAGCATAGCCATGGATAACCAAGCTTCACATGGAATTGGTTCAACATTGAGATGATCGAGAATGATACATATAATTGTTTCGGTCAAACTTGTAAAGGAAGGGTGATCAATCCCATCGCAGGGCAAGATAAACCATTTTGCGTCTTTATCCATGCTTTTAGTTTATCATATATTTCTTGATAGAGTTCATGCAAAAATAAGAATTATTTAGTGATCACATTCTCTCCACAAATGAGATAAATTAATATCCCATTAGTGGGCTTGTCATTGATTTGATTGGCTATGTAAAGAGGACCATCAGGTGCATTTCTAATTACATCTTTAGATGAGAAAACATTGCCAAGAGGATTTTTAGTTCGTCCCTTACGTGTTTGAGTTTCAATCAATGTAATTAAAAATTTTTCAATAGTATCCATAAGACCTTGTTTGATAGTTTCTATAGGATCTTGTTCAATAGTATCCATGTTATCATCATTCTTGTCAACATTCATCACATCACTCTTCTTAGTTTCACTAGATTTGACAAATTAAATATTATGATTAGGCATAGGCTTGGAAAATATTTGTAGGTTTTGGTTGGGAGGGGCAACAAACTTATTTGCTTGATCATTAACACCTCCAATTTTAAGTCAACTAGAATCAATGAGGTCTTGCATAAGATGTTTAAGATGCTTACAATGTTTCATGTCGTGTCCATTTTGTCAATGGTAATGGAAATAAGCATTTGGTCTAAATCTCAAAGGTAAAAGGTTTATTAGGATCAAGATTTTTAACAAGAGGCAAAGTGATCATTTTCTATTCTAGAAGTTGTGAAATTATGATATGGAGGGTATCGGGTAAGGGAGTGAATTTCCTAGATGGATCCCCAAATGAGAAATGAGTTGTCTTCCTTATAGTAGCCACTTGGGTATCAACATGTTGACTTGGTTGTTGAGGGGGATTAAAATGAAGGAAACCTTTATTATATTTCATAAAAGGTTGATAATTGTTTTGGTTTGTGGATTTAGACTTTTCAAGTCGACTAGAGGTGGGTTTTGTATCACGACCACTAACCGAATTTTGATAATCATGAAGGGTAGTACACAAGTGTACAAAGGAGGGAAACTTCATCATGGTAATCTTATCTTGTATCTTAGTTTGCAAGTTTTTGATGAACATCTGTTGAAGGCGAGGATTGGAAATATTTATGCCGACTTGGGAATAAAGTGATTGGTAATGTGAAATAAAGTCAATAAATTTTTCATCATCTTTTTTCTTACATCTTATCAGATTGGCTAGTGTCATCTTAGGAGTCATGTGCACTTAAAAATGGTTTATAAAAGCCTCAAAAAGTTCATTGAATGAATGATTTGAGTTGTTTGGTAATGAGGAAAACCATTCTAAGGTGGTATATTTCAAGGACCTAGGGGAAATCTTAGCCAAGAGCTTATCCTCAAGGAAAAAGTCACTACATAATGTGGTATAAATGGAAACATAGAAGGATCTCCTTTCCCCCCATATTTCTCAAATCTAGGGATCTCTAGATCCTATGGAATCGGTGTTCTCGATATCTCCAAGGATAAGGGATTACTTTTGATATAATATGTAGTTTGGCCATTTTGATTTTGGTTTATGGTGGAAACTTGCTTTTGAAAGGATGAAATAGTTTGCAAAAGTTGGTTTATGATGACATTATTGTTTGCATTTTGAGATGGAGTTGAATATGGTGAAGGTGTATATGTGTTTGAGGGACAAGTGAATGGAATTCTTATGGGAGGTAAAGTGGCAGGAGATATAACGGGTGATTCCACAAAAGGTACTAGGGATGCTAGCAAAAATACCCAGGGTAGGAATGACATTACTAGTAGGTTGCATTGTTGTTGTAACTTGAGGGTTGGTATAGGTAGGAATATAGGCAATAGTTGTAGGAGGAGGAATTTGAGTTCCTCTTTGAATTTGGACATTGTTTGAAGGTAAAGCAAAACTAGTGGTTGAGATAAGATGTTTTCCAAAAATATGAGCTAGGTTATGCACAAGTTCAACTCCTTCTTCAATTTCAATCATGTGATGTATGTTATCTATGGTAGGATTGGCAATGGTTGAAATGTTTTCAATACTTAGTTGATTTTGTATATTTTCTAAGTCTTCATGGATGTAGATTATGTTTTCTTGTGAAATACTAGCAACCATTGTTTCAACATTTGTCACACTACTTGAAGGAAAAGAGTTGTTAAGGGTATGGTCCATACCTAGTGGACTAATGTCAACACTAGTAGTGAAAGAGCTTGATATCCCAAGATCCATGATGATTTTGCTATCACAAGATGACATGAGTCTCAAACTTTGTCTCACTATAGTATTAGCAATAGGACACCAAGTAGTAAAGCTCGTGCAAGGGGAAATGAATGCAAGGTAAATGCAATGAACACAAGATAAATTCTATTCTCAAATTCAAATGAAATTAAACTAGATGCAATGAAATGAATGAAATAGAAACTCTACAAATTGAAATAGAAATGTAATAACATCAAACTAAAACATAGAAACAAACTTTTTAATGCTAGAAAATGTATTTTAAAATCTAAAACAGGACTAAATCGCCTAGAGCGGCATATTAGTCCCAATCATGGTTTTTCAGGGGTTTAAATGTTGATAAAATTCAACACATAATACCCAAAAATTAGGCAAAATAACCTGCATTGGGACCAAATCGGCCAGAGGGGTGTATGAGTCCTATATTAGTGTTTTTGCACAAATTTCAGAAAATTCTAAGTGAATGTTAAGTTTTTTGGTTTGAATGATGTGTATGCTAAGTGAAATTACAGATTTCAATTGAATTTCAATGATGCAAGAGGAAAAAAGTGTAACATATATGCACTTTCACTAATGCAAAATTAAGAAACCCTAGATGCAAATTAACTAATGCAAAACCTAATGCAAAGTTAATGTAATTCTAGATCTAGGACTATTATGCACTCTAAATAAGAAAATTAAATGTTCTAAAGGGAAGGTTCACCAAAATGAAACCTTGGAAATAGGGTGCTCTATATTTGAGGAGATGGAACACACAAGGAACCTATTTCACTCAAGTTTCACTCAAGGAAACCCTAGAGATCTAAATCCAAGGGTAGAATGAGAGAAAGAGATTTGAAATAAGATGTCTTAGGGTATGATTAAAGACTAAAAAGGGGTTCACCACTAAGATAGGGCTTGTAAAGACTAGTAATATGCAAGGGTTAATGATAAAACCTAATGATATGCAAAACTTAAGTAAATGACTTAAAAATGAACTCAAATTAGAATAGTGAACTAAGAAAGTATAAAGGTTCATCTAGAAAGTTGAATGTGCTGAGAACAAGGTTTGAAATGGAAATTTTGATTTTGATGCACACTAGGACTCATACACCAATAGGGGTGATTTAGTCTAAGTTTAGGGTTTTTGGTTGAAATCAAAATCTGGAACTACTGAATCAGGATTTACAATTTTTTTTTGAAAATAGGTATACTGAGAATCATACACCACAAGTGGTGATTTAATCCCAGTATTAGGGTTCTTCTGAAACTTTTATATCCTCTATTTCTTTCTTGTAGCTTTCTTCATGTAAAATCCCTAGTTCTAAAATGTTGAATTTTGCCTTGTAGGTGACTTTCCCTGATCTTGTTAGGTAGGTGACAACTTTGACAACTTGAAATTTTTTCTCTAATCTTTCTCTTCGATGGATCCTCAACCTAAATAACCTAGATCTACAAATCAAACATCAAATAGAGGGAAAAATGGTTTTTTGTTAGTGGATAGGGGTTTACCTTGGTCAAATTGTGTTTTGATAATAAAACCTTGAAGTGAAATGAAATAGAAAGAAGGAATGCCGAATAAAAAAATGTGTTATTTTGTAACTTACCAAACCCTTGAATAAGATGCTACAAACATGTATGAAATGGCTAGCATGAATGTGGATCTTGACTTGAATGCTTTCTTGAATCATAAAACCATACATCATAAATGTTAGCTCAAAAACAAACATGATGCTTGATACTTGAATAATGCTCGAAAATTCTTGATAATCACTCTTGTAAGTGCTCTTGATCTCAAATTTTCTATAATTCTTGATCTCAAAAAGTGTTAGGAGAAAATATGTGAAATAACCTTGTATTTATACTTGTTTATGCCAAATTTCGCAAAATTACAACACTACAAGCCGACATTAGATCTAGGAGAATAAAATCCCACCAAGAATTTGAATTTAAATTAGGTCTAAGCTAAGAAGGACTCATACACCAGTTGTGGTGTATGAGTCCCATTAGGCTAAGCTTGAGACACATTTTTCAAGAAAGGCTTAGTTTAATGTGAAATCTAGACTCAAGCCATGAAAATTAGGTGGAACCCATACACCCAAGGTGGTAATTGAGTCCCAGATCACTAAATATAGGCCATATAATCTAAAATCATT
Organism: Sequoiadendron giganteum; assembly: GCA_007115665.2. Classification (NCBI taxonomy): domain Eukaryota; kingdom Viridiplantae; phylum Streptophyta; class Pinopsida; order Cupressales; family Cupressaceae; genus Sequoiadendron; species Sequoiadendron giganteum. The sequence goes on along the minus strand of CM021100.1, from coordinate 851,320,592 downwards.
AAATTATTATTGGTAACTTGATACATGGGATTATCCTTGGAAAGATGCATTAATTAAGGCTTGTGGATGGAAAATAGGACCACATAAGGCATAAAGAAATCCAATTTTAGCAAGGAGGGCCCAAAAAAGTGAAAATGTAAAGGGATATTTTTTTATACACTATAGATTCTATCAAGTCACTGGCCTTAACCATAGTGATCACACTAGCTAGAATACTAAGTGTCAATAACCTATTGACAACTACAAATTAGTCTTTCTTAGTAACCATGTTGCAAGCCCACACAATAACATGTTCATGGGACTATAATTGCATGAAAGGTATAGATCCTCACTTATGCATGCATGCAATTTTGATTAATGAAGGCTAAAAGCTCATGAGGCATCCTTAGAGGATAATGAACCCAAATGTGCATGCAATAGTCAAAACAAAATTACAAAAGTTGCTAGATGTAGGGTTTATTTATCCTATATTTGATAGCCAATGAGTATCCACATTGGTGATTGCACCAAAGAAGGGAGGAAAATGGAGGGTATGTGTAGATTAGAGAGAATTGAATGAAACCACAAGGAAAGACCATTTTCCCCTTCCTTTTGTTGATTAGGTGTTGGATTCATTAACATGTAATCAATAATATTCCTGCTTAAATGGATTTAGTGGATATAATTAGATAAAAATAGCTCTAGAGGATCAAGACAAGACACATTTTACTTGCCCATGGGGTACATATACCTATTATTCTTACCATTTGGGTTATGTAATGCTCCTACAACATTTCAACACGTAGTCTTAAGTATATTATCAAACTTTGCACATGATTCTATGGAAATTTACATGGATGATTTTACCACTTATGAGAATTATTATAAAGAGACATTGACTAATTTGGAGAAAGTACTACAAAGGTGTCAAGATCATAACCTTTACTTGAGTCATGAAAAAAATTTCATGATGATGATTGAAGGAGTGGTCTTGGGACACTTTGTGTTTAAAAAGAGAATATAGGTAAACCCTAACAAGATAGAAGTGATCTCCACATTGCCTATCCCTCAAAAGAAAAAGGGTGTAAGAAGTTGTTTTTGTCATGCTGATTACTATAGGAGGTTTATCTAGGATTTTAATAAAATATAAGCTCCATTATTTGTAATCCTTTCTAAATATGTCAAATTTGATTAGACCCTTGCATGCCAAAAAGCCTTTGAAGCCACCAAAGCAACACTCACTAAGACCCTTGTCTTAAGAGGACCAAACTGGAAAATACCTTTTCACATACACACAAATGCATCTAATTTTATAATAGGTGTTGTTTTAGGACATAAGGAAGGGAATTTGGAATATGCAATCAATTATATAAGCAAGAATATTCAAGGTGCAGAGCTGACTTTTATAGTCACTGAAAAGAAAATGTTGGTAGTGTTATATTCCATTAATTACGTTCATACATTACATCACTGGATACTCTATCTTTATTCATACAAACCATACAACCATAAGATATCTGATGAATAAACCAGTGGTTGGAGGAATATTTTTCAGATGGTTATTACTCATGTAATAATTTGATATCATAATTATGGATAAACTAGGGAAATAAAATGTAGTTGATGATTTCCTCTTAAGGATACCAATAAAATCAACAAAGAATATTGTTGATAATTCCTTTCTCAAGATGAACATTTATTTTCCCTCTCTATGAAAATACCTTGGTATGTAGATATATATAATTATGTGGTTGTAGGGAAGACACCACCACATCTCTCACACTGAGAAATGAGACAATTGGTTGAGCGAAGTTTTCCTTATTCATGAATAGCTAGTTATCTATTTTATACAAGGCCTGATACATAATGAGAAGATGTATCAGGGAGGATGAAGTCTATGATATATTTAAAATAATTTTATGATGAGCCTTGCAAAGGAAAATTTATCGCTAAAAGGGTAGATCTAAAATTTTTGAACATTGGTTGCTACAAGACTACACTTCATAAGGATGCAATCAAGTATACAAGAAGGTGTAGAAAATTATAAAGGATGGTAATACCTACTAGGAGTGATGAGATGCCACTCTAGCCATAATTGGTCATTGCACCCTTTGAGAGGTGGGCACTAGATTTTATTGGTCCCATAACCTCAACATCTAATAGCAAAGAATATATTTTGATCTGCATAAATTATCTCACAAAATGGGTGGAGGTAAAAGTATTACAATTTGCAATGGATGGAAATGTTGCTAAATTTCTTTATGAAGATATATTCATTAGATATGGTGTTCCTAAAGAAATAATATATCAAGCACCTCAATTAACTTATGATATGATTGATAAGTTAGTAAAGGAGTATGATATTAGGCACATAAAATCCATACCTTACCATCCACAAGCTAATGGTCAAGTAGAAGTTACAAAAAGGGAAATAAAAGTTATTCATACCAAAACAACTCAACTAAAAGTAAACGACTGAGCAACAAGGCTCCCTAGAGTAGTTTGGGCATATAGGACAACCTAGAAGACTACAACAAGGTTTACTTCATATAAATTAGTGTATGGAAACAAAATTGTACTACCAATTGAGTTTGAATATAAAACACTTTGCACAATAGTAACATTTGACACCGATATATCTACAACTCATAAGGAATGATTACACACCCCGAGTGCTTTAAATGAAATCAGAATGGAGGCCATTAATCATATATAAATTATGTAGAAGCAAAGGATGAAATGACATGACCAGAACTCATTAAAATGAAGGAATTCAATATAGGTGATTGGGAGTTGTTATATGATTCCAAGTATAAAGACCACAAGGGTAAATTATAAACACACTGGCTTGGACCATATGAAATCAAGCAAGTTTTTTAAATGGAGTGGTAAAATCACTACCATTGAATCAATAAGATTATCTATGTTAGTAAATGGCCACAGACTCAAGCTATATAAGAAGCCATTGCAAAAGGAAGACTTCTTATATAATCTGCAATAAAAATTCAAGCCATAATTATATTCTCAACCTATAGACAAAGATGAAAAATCAAGTGATATATCAATAGATGAGCCAACCATCTTGCCTACTAGTGTTCATCAGGTATAATTAATCTCCAAGACCTCTCACATGGAAACACATGCACAAGTTACAATCATAAACATTTATTATTCTAAATGTGCAAAAAAAGTTCATAGGACATGTAGCAATAGCCCTGAGGCACATCAATCACATGAGACCTATTGTTCAACTACTCGTAGTACTTACATACATTTCACTTTCATCATACTCGTAGCCACTTCCAGTCACATTTCATACTACCATGTAGCCTCTTCAATCAAACACATGTTTCATGCAACAATCAACTCCACCATTCATAATCCATACTTTCAATACCTTTTCAATCAACACTAGTAATTCTCAAACATGTACCATAATAACACTAATTTATTTTTTCTAGCATGTATGCCCACATTACTTCACATTGAATTACCATCATTTCAAATATTTTCCAACTACTAATTTTCATATGCATTCAAAATCATGTGCACATTTAAATTTGGTGCATCATATAGCTCAAATGCTTTGAATTTATCCTACCTATTCTTTCCCTATATGCTATTTGAGGAAAAATAGTACACTAGAGTTGGGGGGAAGAAAAGGTTCAATTGTTATCACCATAAGATGTTAGATAGCTATATACAATGCTCAATTCCCTTCATTTTTCTCCATTGGTCACAAAGAAACAACAATACGAAGTCTAGAGTATAGAAGACATATAGGTAAGAAGGGAACATCTAAGAAGATCCATGTATAGTAACAAAAGTTGGAAAAGGTGGTTAAATTTGTAGCAATGGGAGGAGATATATCATAAGAACATAATCGATAAAACATAATTTATTAATGGAAGATTGGTAATATTTTCCAATCTTCCAACAAGCTAGGTGGTTTTATTATTTTCTCTAACTAACCAGATATAATGAACATATGACTCAACAGTTTGCAATTATGTTGCAGAATGATAAAGCCATGATTAGAGTACTAAGGATAGATTCTTTCAAGGAAACAGTAGAAGAAGTACATATAATTACCAAGAACAGGGGAGGAATTTCCAATAAGATCAGATGTAATTATGGCTAGAAATGATTTTTTAATAACAGGGGAGAATTTAGATTCCTCATCTCAAGGTACAAAATGAATTTTTTTTACTTGGATTTGGGCTTTTATTGCTTCTTTTAGTGTAAAAATGTATCCCTTTACATTTTCTCATTTGTTTGGGCTCTCCCTACTAAAATTGGGCTTTTTTATGTCTTATTTGGTCCTATTTTTCACCAAAAGTCTTATTTAATGCATTTTTTCGAGGATAATCTTGACACTTATCTATTGACCAATCATAATTTAATAATTTTGGGTTATGTGTTCTAGATTTAGCGATCTGGGACTCATAAGCCACCTTGAGCATATGGGTCCCACCTAATTTTCAAGGCCTGATCCTGAATTTGGCATAGAACTTAACTTTTCTTGAAATTTGTGTCCCAAGCTTAGGCTACTATGACTCATATGCCACAACTGGCATATGAGTCCCGCCTTAGCTTGGACCTATTTTGAATTTAATTCTTGGCAGTATTTTATTCTCCTAGATCTGATGCAGGCTTGTAGTGGTGTAATTTCAAGAAATTTGGCATAAACAAGTATAAATACAACATTATTTCATATTTTCTCCTAGAAAATTGAAGAGAGCATTCCTAAGGAAAATTCATGATTACAAGATCATTCAAGAGCATTCAAGAGTTGATTATCAAGCATTTTGGAGCTACATTCAAGATTCAATTATCAAGTCAAAGTCATCATACATCATGTGTGTTTTTGAGCTAACATTTGTGATGTAGGTTTTCATGATTCAAGCAAGTATTCGAGATCAAGTTTCAAGAATTCAATCAAGAGTTAAGATGTACATGCATTCTATCTATTTCATACAAGTTTGTAGCCTTTATTATAGGGGTAAGGTGAGTTGTAACATTGCATATTGTTCATTCATCATTTCTTCATGTTATTTCATTTCCTTTCGAGGTTTGATTACCAAAATAGGGTTTGACAAAGGAAAACCCATATCCACTAACAAAAGAACATTTTTCTCCCTCTACATATGTGATTGCAAATCTAGGTGCTTTGAGGCTAGAAGATCCTTTAAATAAAAAGTTGTAAGAATGAATAAAGTTGTCAAAGTTGTCAAGAAGTTGTCATCTTTATGGAAAGTCACCTACAAGCTAGAATTGAGAGTTTCAGATTCAGAGATCAGACATGAGAAACGCTACAAAAAATCACTAGAGGATACCAGAGTTTTAGACAAACCATAATACTGAGATTAAATTGCCACCTTGGGCATATGATTCCTATTATACCACTTTTCAGTCATTTCCTATAGATCCTAGTTTACCAATTGTAGATTTTAGATCCAACCTGAAACCCTAAATTAGGACTAAATCGCCCAACTTGGCGTATGAGTCCCAGTGTGCACCAAAATTCATAATTTTAGGATCGCATACCTTATTTCGATCATGAGAGAGACAATAATCTACATGAGTGTCCCCAGTGACACTACTTGAACCAGATAGAAAACAAATGAAAACATATATAACTCAAAGATACAAATGGTACATGAATTTGTATGAGTGACCAAAACAACACTAGTCAACATGCAAGATGCAATTTGAAAATACATGTACCTCATAGTCTCTCGTGAAATAAAAATGAAAGGTCACCTCCAAAAATAGGAATGTAAGAATTTCCATATGGTAAATGCTCCAAATCACTAAAATGCATGTAACCATTTGATGATGTATGCTACATCTAAAAGTGGATAGGAACAAGAACTACATATGTAGATAACTCAAAATCATTAAAATAAGGAAGCATTAGCACCAACAGTAGAAACCCCCCCCATAATCCTGAAAAGAAAGAGCCAAAACAATAACACTAAATTTGTGTGAAACCAAGAAGTAAATGTAAGAGAAACAACTTGCAAATAAAGGGTGTGCAAAATAAGGCACATATGCACATGAGGTACAAATCACTAGTATTCACTGTTGTCATGGAAGGGAAACTCACTTGAAAAAGGTGTGATGGAAAATCAAAGACAAAAATCAACCCCCCATTACACTTTATATCATAGTGTGAATACAAAAAGGCACAACAAGATGTGCAAAATCCCCAAAAAGGTATACACATGAATGCCACTTTATCTTAGTGCAGCTACAAAAGAGAATGTGCATGAAAAGGATATCTATAATGCACAAACAAGATAAAATACTTCAAATACATAAAGAATGACCCAAAACAAGTCATCCCATGCAAACAAAAATATTTTAGGAGAAAAGAAATCCAAGTAATTCACCAGAGTGTGAAAACACAAAAAACTAAATAAAATATACATGGAGATAAATCTAGAAAATTGCATGGGTGGATATGAAGAGCTCTAAAAGACGGTTCCTATGTCATTGTAATAATGAAAAAATAGAGAAACGGGTCAAAAATTACAAGTTTAGGACTGAAAATAAGACCTTTGAATTCAAATAGTTGTAGAATGCACCAAATGCAATACCAAGTAATGAGACTCACACTACTACAAATTTGGCAGAACCAACTTTTCGATGATATCTTATTTATCAAAATCTGTCATCATATGTAAAAATTATGGCCAAAAGAATAAAACTACTCCTTGGAGGCCAAAGAGGGGTTAAAGGGGTGCTTTTGGGTAGTCTGTACGACTCACATCATGCTGATGTCAATATTAGTACATATGACATCATGCTGACATCAACATCCATATAGATGACATGATGCAAATGTGATGAAATATTCTTTTTTGAAGTCGGCGTATTCCAAAAAAAAATCTAGTCACCGACCGCCACAAATAAATCTGAATATAAAAAAATAATAAAAATGAGCATTGAGCCCAATGCTTAATAAGCACTACACTTATTAAATAGCACTAGCACTATTTAATGAATGCAGTGTTTTTATAAAGCGCAACACTTAGTTTTGGGTGGGTGCATGGAGATGGGTGGCAATTTCATGGACACCCTCCAAAAAAAACATTTGAAAATCCATAACGTGAGCGTGTTATAATGTGCTCACGTTATGGCACGTTATGTCGAGCTTGAGGCTCAAAAACTACAAACCAATAATGAGAGCGCATTATAACGTCCTCGCGTTATTGATTGTTAAGAGAAAAAAAAGAAATGCAAATCTATCATTAGCATTTCGACTGTCTTTTTTTTCCAGCTGCGGCCAAAACCCCCACAATTTTGTGCTCACGTTCTAGGAGCAATTCAACAAATTTCTTCACTAACAATTGATATTTCTTCGCAATGATGGGGCCACGACGAGGATGAGCTGTGAGAGGTAAGGATTCTATGGTTTTTGTTTTGAATTAGTTAGTTTTAGGTTGAATTAGTTAGTTTTAGGTTGAATTTGATATATATTTGTTTGAATTTTTAGGAGATGCAAATCAACTTGAAAACCCTCAAAATCCTCAATAGGAAGACCAACCGAATCCTCAAAATCAAAATCAACCACAACATCAACCTCCTCCACTAATCACTCAACCTCCTCTTGGCACTCAACAAAATTTAATGTGTGAAATTGAGAACAAGAAAAAGAAAATTGAGGATTTGATCAGTAGGTTGAGTGATCCAAATGGTTCAACCGCAAAAAGAATGACCCTAGCAAATTCATTGAAAGATATGTTAAAAAATGTAGATTCAATTAGCAAACAAATAATTGGATGGCAAGATAGGAGGTAGACGACTAGGGATTATTATGCAAATTAACTATCATACAAGGATGTAAAGGATTTAAAAATTACAAAAGGTGATTTGTACTCATTATTTACCGACCCACACACAAATCAAAATATTACCCTCAATGCAAAGAGGTTTCCTATCCCTTGGTATCACCACCAACAGATTAGGGACCAATTTTATGATAGGTGGTACATGGTCTTCGATTACCCACTGTGCAACAATTGTGAGGTCCCACAATATTTCCTTAGGAAACTATATAGTGAGTTCATATTGAACAAAATCCCAAATTATCTTGATATGAGGGATTTCTAGGGGAGAGGTGGGGGGTCAGCTCAAGATAGACTTGGTGCACAGTCGGATCCTATGTGGCAAGGTAGACAAGCTCTCGCTAGGCCACCTCGTGAGCACGTTGTTATGCCTTCCGTTGCAAAGGAAAGTGCTGATGTAGAGACATTGCAGGTGATCAACACTTTGACCCAGAGTGTTATCCATCATACTAGCCCTATTCTACAACGCCATCCAGGGGAGTCTTCGAGTGGTGGCCTTCGAACACATGTGTGTCAATCTTGCGGGGCTACTTGTTCATATGACCCCACTGACACTCAGGAGACTGGTACGCAGGATCCATTTGTACCTATGGAGATGGAGAGGGTAGCTAACATTTTGCATTAGGCATATGGCATTGATAGTCAGGTAAAAGTTAGTGCATGTTCATTGAATTTAATTTGTTAAATTTTGATTTTGAAATGCAAGATTAACTAAAAATGTTTTATGATTTTAATAAAATTGCAGGGTCACAATGTTGAGACTGGATACACTGACCCCCCCACCAACTTATTTCTACAGTACGCCTATCGCTAGGGTATGTAACTAGTAAACAATTATAAATTTATTGCATGTTAATAGCTTTGTTTTACAAATGGTAATTTAATATGCAATTTTGGATGTTGAACAGACTAATATTGGAGGTTTTGATGGAACACTTCCTAGTGGTGGTGGATTTACTCAAACCTACACGAAGGTAATAGAATAAAGAGTTTAACTAATGAATCAAGTACTTAATATATTTGTGTAGTTTATATGCACATCGTTGATTACGTTGAATAATTTGTTGTTTTATTTTCAGTTGTTGCAAGATGATACACCTCTGAATGTGACAAGGGCAATGGATATTGGTGTGACATCTTCTATACTATCCTTGATGGCTCTGATAGGAGAGGTATGAGGAAAATTAGTAAATTTAAATTTACATTTATTGTTATAGATGTTAGTTAGTGAAAAATTAAACCATTATTGATTCACGCAGTTTAATTTCTATTTGTATGGTTTATACAAGGCTTGAGCATGCCTGAGCATGGGCGTGAGAATATTTCCCTCATGGAGAGAGATCGTGAGATGGTGATAAGTGATTATTTTGTCAAATATATCATTTTTTATAATGTAATTTCTATATATTCATGTCTTTACTTCTTATTGTAACAGTTAAAACTTCACCATGAACTAAACCCTAGGAGGAGTAGCAGGAGCACTCCTCGAGCGCAACAAAAATGAGTGACAGACTTATCACCATCCGATCGAAAAGGAAAGGGAAATGTTTTATTTCCAAGGCATGGAGAGCAAGGACTTTTGATTCCAGAGCCCTTTGTTGTATGCCTACATGGCAGTTTTGTACATGTTTTTTATTGGACATATTTGACATTGTATGCCTATATGGCATTCTCGTAAGCCTATATGGCTATTTTGTACATATATTTCATACTTATATTGACATATATTGATGTATGCCTACATGGCTATTTGGTTAATACAAATATCTTTTATCGATGCCTATCCATATTTGCATTCTAAATTATGGTTCAATAGATATGAGTTACGTGTATTCAAGTGTATACAACTTACGTGTATACTTTGTGACTTATGTGCGTTTGAATGTATACTTTGTGGCTTACATGTTTTCATGCGTATACCTTGTATTTGTGCATATACTTTGTTTTAATTTGTGTATACTATGTATTCGTGTGTATAGTTTTTGAGGCTTACGTGTTTTTGAGTACTTGTACTTCCCTTATTGACATGCACATGCTTGAATTATTCACGTGTATAATTATTAATTGATTAGCCCTAGAATTGATCTATGTCACCCTCAATGCATGATCCTTGAGATGGAGTAAGAACACCCTCAAGGTCAAAAGGAGTTTCACATGCATTATTCATAGGCTCATTTTGGTAGTCAAACCAAAAACCTCTTGCATCATTGAAATGAAAAAAAAATCCTTTATAGCAGGTCTGAAGCCATTATCATTCTCCATCGATTCTTCATGTATCCACTCCCCATTAATGGCTGCCTCATGACCTTCATGAAACCAAGCACTTATCTCATTTGTGATATAAGAAATGTATGAAGATTTATCTTCCTCCTTATGAACCATTCATAATCATGACATATGGGTTCTTGTGAACGACTAATCATGAATCATGGCTTAATGAGTTTGACTTGTAAAACTACATGATTGAATCCTGATAGCAATATCACAATATTTATATATCTAAATGTGATATTTCCTTCACCTAAAATTTGTGCTTATACTTATGCGATTGATGTATTTTTGTGTATGGGATCATAGTAATTTCTATTTGATGATCTGCTATTGTGTCTTTAAGGTTTATTTATTAAAGGGTGCATGAAACAAGTTTTAAATCATTAAAAATGTTTTAATTTCTTAGGTTTTTCTATTTGTTGAGTATGGGCTTCGAGCCTGAGTCCAAGTCAAAAATTGGTTTGTCAAGTCCGAGGAGAGTCCAAGTCTTGTAATATTGGTGTGAACACATCAAGGAATAATGTATATGCCAATGAAGAGAGAACCCATCCCTGTTTCCAAACAAACCATAGTATAGATATGGTTGGTCGAGATAAAACATCACTCTTCTTGATAGATCGAACCATAATCTTTCATGGCTGCAAACACACCTTCATTATGTGTGTTCTTGATCCTATTGAAGAAATGATGGAACATGTTGTAGATCAAATCTTGCAACCCTAAGTCCACAATAAGGTTACTTGTCTCGATTTCCACAAATGTCTTTAAGATGTTCATCCTTCTTGAGTAATGCGAACTATTGATGTCATCTAGATCTTTGAAACTGTTTGCAATCATGTGCAATACTATAAAAGCTAGAGCTATATCTAATACTATAAATGACTGCTCAATAAAGCTTAAACATTCTTCTATTCTTTTTAATGTGACCATAATGGCATTCCTGTAAGATAAACTACCAAGCTTACTACCTGATTCATAAATTAATCTTGCCAACCACTATCATCGGTTGCCATGCTTCCAATGGAAATTCAATTTTTTGCAATACCCAAAGGCTGGCAAGTTCATTTGCTCTAATACCACTATAATGACTTGAGCTTTGGATCAAGAGAATTTTGATTTATTTCTTATTGGATTGACAAAGGTTGTCATCTAATATTGTTAAGATAGATAATGGAGTCCCCAAATTATAAATGAAATAAATTTTGAATATGAAGTCTAATTCAAATATTAATTTGATAATGGAAATTTGATAAATAAATATAATAGTTGTTTCTAATTAATCAATTAAAATCATGTGCTAGCTTTGAATATGAATCTTCTTATCATTGATATATAGGCCTTGAGAATTGGGATGTCTTTCTTGATCGATACTTTGTACTCATGCATCTTACTTTGAGTCCTTTCTGGATTATATGCTTGAAACGTATACTCCCATATTATAAATTTTTTCTCGTATAGACAAATCCCACACTAGGTAATTCAATAATAAAAATAAGTCTGCAAATTGATTACCCTGATCTTCCCTTCTTATTCTCTTTTATACTCGAAAACTACACAATTGAATCTTGATAGCAATATAACAATTTGACACATTGTAGAAAATACCTCCTACTTATCAATTGATGAGCTAAATGGGATCTATAATGAATGTTTCATAAGGCACAACACTTGCTGAAGGTTTTGCAAATGGGGTTGCAAGCTAAGTGGGCTTAACCTTGGGGAAAAAACTTCGTGGTTAAGCGCTTGAGCTGGAGTAGTACTAGGATGGGTGACCTCCCAGGAAGGCCTAGTGCCTCACCTCTGTGAGCATCACCTATATGCAATGAGTGCTAAGTGGGCCATTAACTATCATGAGAGATGGGTTCTTATGAACTCAACCCTCTTTCAATCCATGTCAGCCTTGGCAGTGTACAGGAAGCTGGAGGTCATACCAAGTACGGGATCAACAAGTTTGTTTAAAAAATCTTAAAAATAGAGAACAGTGTGAATAATTCTTATTAGATCTTCTCCAAAAGTTCATCAACAACCTCCATTCGAGCCTCTCAAGGCTTTACATAGTGTTTTACACCCTTCTCTAACTGATACACACCCTCAACTAACAAAACACCAAATTTCAAAAGAAGTAACCGTTGCATTTCAAATTTGTTGCTTTAGGCAACTTATAAATTTGCAACTTTAGACTCCTCCGACCTAAGGGATCGATCCAGTGGAACATAGCTCAGAGCGATTCCACGTGTTTCGATGCAAAAGAGGACCATGCCTAGCGTAAAAATACCTATTCGGACATGTTGGAACAGTCCGCTTGGTCACAGAAGTTGTAGAACGAAAGTTGCACCACTTTGCAACTTTGCATTGCTTGCATTTGATGCTTTTTCCATCAAGTGAAAATCCACCACCATGGGAAAACTACTCCAAGATAGCCAAAACTGAGAGAGGTTTTTGTAGAGGGGCCCAACACAATCCTATAGGATTAGATGAAAAGTTTCTAAGCATCACGATATCCGAGTAATAGCATGCTGTAGTTTGCAGCCATTTTGCACTTTAGACCCTTAAGGGATTGATCTGGTGGAACATAGCTCAGAGCGATTCTGCGTGTTTCGGTGTGAAACAAGACCATGCCTAGCATAAAAATACCTATTCAGATGCATTAGAGTAGTTAGCTTGGTCAGAGGAGTTGCAGAGAAAAAGTTGCACCACTTTACAACTTTTCACAGCTTGAATTTGACACCTTTTCCATGAAGTGAAAATCCGTCGCCACGAGAAAACCACTCCGAGATAGCCAAAACCGAGAGAGGTTTTTTTAGAGGGACCCAACATGATCTTGTAGCATTAAACAAGAAGTTTTTAAGTGTCATGGTATCCAAGTAATAGCATATTGAATTTTGCAGCCATTTTGCACTTTGGACCCTTAAGAGATCGATCCGATGGAAAATAACTTAGAGCGATTCCACGTGTTTTGGTGTGAAAGAGGACCATGCCTAGCGTAAATATACCTATTCAAACCTGTTGGAATAGTCTGCTTGGTCACACAAGTTGCAGAACTAAAGTTGCACCACTTTGCACAACTTGATTTTGACACTTTTTCAATCAAGTGAAAATCCACCGTCACGGGAAAACCACTTCGAGATAGCCAAAACCGAGAGAGTTTTTTCTAGAGGGGACCAACGCGATCCTGTAGGGTCAGATGAGAAATTTATAAGTGCAAGGGAATAAGTTTTATGGGGTTTATGTTGCTGCCCTTGTATATTTTTATGGAAAAGGGCATGCAAAATGAGGTTTCACCCTAGGGTTTGATAAAATATTGCATAAAATAAGGGTCTTGGTTTGGCATGGTGGAGTGAGTTTGTCCTGAGACAAATTATGGATCTAAAGGTTTGGATACATGATAATTGTTGCCCCAACAAGGTGCTACTACACCAAACATAAACTCCAACCTTACAATATTTGAGTATATCTCATTATGTAAGTAAATCTTATTACAATGCCTTAGGCACTTCGTTCTCACAGATCTTTTACAATGTCACTCGTACATTCAAGATTCTCTTTAAATATCTACATCATAGGTGCTCATTATGAGGTTAATTTCAATTGAGTAACTTGAGATTCCCTCGCTAAGCTTCACATGCTCTTTTATAACGGCTTGAAATCAAAATTGAGATTTTTCAAGATCATCAAAATAAGGGTGTTGCATTTCTTTTTTGGCTGAGATTCTCTTTGATGGCTCTTAAATCAGCATTTTCTGCAATGAGAGATCAATCAATTTTTAGTAGTTTACTTACAAATACGCAAAGTAAAAGAGAAAAAGAAAGAGCATCCAAAATGGAAATGAAATAAAAATAGATGGAAGGCACTTACAGATAGGCATGCAAGTTTCACAACTTAGTCACTCCTAGTCATACATCTTCACTGGGAATTCCAACATACCTATTGCACACAACACCTCTCATGAATAGAGTAAGTTGAAATTTCAGATGCTCTTATAATGTCTACATCATAGCTGCTCATGATAAGGTTAAATTCAAATGAATAACTTGAAATTCCCTCACCAAGCTTTGCACACACTTTTCTAATGACTTAAAATCTTGATTGAGATTTGTCAAGATCATCAAAATAAGGATGTTGCATTGCTTTTCTGGGTGACATTCTCTTGGATGGCTCATATTTTTTTTGCAAGGGGACACCAATCAATGTAAAAGAAGATGATAGCATTGGAATCAAACAAATTAATGTGCATATACTTACAAATTAATCCAACAAACCATCTGGGTCTGCCCTACTCTTTATTGTGTCAAGTTTTGCCTCATGGTGAGACTCACGAACCTTCCACAAGGTGTTGTTCAAAGGTCTACCCCCATATTTTGTCAAATGAACATTGGATGCCATGACAAGGTTCGATTACTGAAGAATCTTATGATGCATGTCAAAGTCCTGAAATAGCCAATGTTTAACACTTGAATGTGGGTACCTTCTAAGCCCTGTTCCAATAACCACAACTCAGCCTATAGGGTATTCGATGTTTTCTCCATCTATAACTGGGGCCTCCAATTTATTTTTGGCCTCAACACAATGACACAAGTAATAGTTTGTTCCCTCTTCATTGTCTTCATCTGCAATAACTGCATAAACATGGGCTGCATTGATATGTGCAAAAAATCTCTTGAAATTTGTCAACATTACGAATACAATACAAGGTAAGATAACGATATGGAATTTCAACAACTAAGCAAGTAGATATATCACTTGGTTGAACTAGATCTGATACGTGGTCAAAGTCAACCGATGATTCTATTTGTGTCAATTCCAATGCTATCGGAGGGCGATACGTTTGAAGTGGGCTAAGATAACTTGTGAACCATTTTTCAACCCACTCCCTTGACTCACAATCATTCCAGGCTTGCATTGTACATGAAGAACAAAAGCATGCCATCTTTCGTGTATCGATACTCCATGAACCTACATTTGAGCTAAGGAAAGAGTGTACCTCACTCAATCTTGTTAGTGTACATCAGTCTTCATATGGTGCAATGTTAGTATCATCCATCAACCAAAAAAATATACGAACTGAAGATGTACCTTCATTACTTGGACCCATCAAAGCATTACACCACTCGATGATTGATTTTGCATCTGTCAACTTTGCACCATCTTTATACTTTAACTCTTCTCGTGCTAATTCTCTTTTCACACATTTTCCTGCACCATCATGGCTACCCTTTCCATGTCCGACCTCACAAAAGTTCCACATATGTTGAAAACCTATAATGACATGCATCCTTCACAACTAGTAGAACATGCGCAAGTTCTTGAACTGTGCTACACAGTTATCAGACCATATTATATGTCGATCGTATTCTATGCCCCTTTGAGACAAACCACTATAGAAAAACTGGAAGCAACCTTGCACGAACTCTAGAGAATGCGTGTGATCATCACTAATGTAAAAGTGGTACTCCCTCAATACCTTCCTTTGCTCATCTATACTATTAGATGCATCAATGAATGCTATGTGCACAAACATCAAAAATTGAGTGGAGTTGCAATACTATGACTGCACCTCATGTTGTGACTACAGAGTGTAGTTTTTTGCAAATTCAACCATGGATACTATGCTTCCAACTAGAAAGGTGTCCTTGCATAGCTTGAATTGCATGTCCAACCATCAGGCTCTATGGGTATGCATTGCATACTTAGACAATATATTGTCACGAAATGTGGTCATAAACTGGTACACTAGAATCTTCTTAATAACCAAATCACACCTTTTTGCTTGAGACCCATCTTATGTAGCATATGCCACTATTTTATACTTCCCAAACTCTACTAGTTTATGTCCCACCTCATCTGTGATTTCCATATGTTGACATACTGGCATACGTTGGAAGCCACCGCAACGATCACATGAACCATCCAAGCATGTTGTCCTATACAATATCTGGCCATCCTCTATTTCACATAAATGTTTTGATAAGAACTCTCTTGAAGATTTTGGTGGGGCTTCTATGCCACAATCTTGCAAAACATCGTTAGTATGCAAATCTAAACATATAGAACGATAAACATCATAATGGTTAGAAAATTCAATATGTAGTCTACAACAACACGTAGTGCGTGTGTGATTTATCTTGACATAAAAAGGATTAAGCATTTCAAAAAATCTTTGAAAAATATTAATTTGAGGATAATCATTTTCAAATTTTCAAAAAAATTGGGTTTGAGTCATATCCAAAAAATGCTTTGGATGTGGCTCATGGTTCCGATTAGCGATTCTCCTTCTTACCACATCCCTTTGATTGAGAGATGGCCTTGTGTTATTCTTCCAATACTCTTCAATTAGTGTTCTCAAGGCTTTGACAACTTCTTTATATTTTCGTGATAGTCTCCCTAAGAATACCCATAATTCATTTGAATCATTGCCCTCAATTCTTTGTCGCCTTTGAAAGGCTCTTGATAAAGTTTTTCTACTAATTCCCGTTTGTTCACTAGTCTTTTTAATTAAATGAGATCTCTTTGTTTGACAACTTACCAAAGTCAATGTAATGACATGTCAGGTGACATTACTATCCTTTGAGCATGAGGTCTTACCCACACTATCATAAGAATCCATTAGATTCTTCACAATAGTGTCTTCACTCGATGCATTCGATGTTCTCAACCCAAGAGTCTTCATGATGTTCCTATACTTTACACCCTGCATCATTTCAAAAAATAGTTGTCATCTTGCAGTCTCATTTATCCTTTCAAAGAATCATTCCCAAATCTTATCAGCATATCTTCTAAAAATGCATGTTGAAATCTTACCTTCCATGTACTGCAAAATCTCATCGTCAATATTAATCAAATACTTTGGCTTTCTACACAAAATTCTAGGTGGTGTTCTCCTAGGTACATACATCTCAACATTAGGAATTTTATCAATATTTAATTGAGGTGGGCTAGATTGTGTACCTTTGATCGAGGGTGGAGAAGAAGAAATACCTTGAGGTTCACATGGGGATGATGGCATACCTTCTTTGTCAAGTCCAAGTGATGATGTACTCTCAACTTGAGATGTGTTGGATGGTGTCCAACAATATTCACTTGTGATACATGGTGTCTATCCATATTCACTTGCAGTAGATGGTGTGTGTCCATATTCACTTGTTCTAGATGGTGTCCCTTCATATTTTCTTGTGCTTATGGTGTCCCTTCATATTCACTTGTCGTAGAGGGTGTGCCTCCAACTACGGTATCCGAATCTATCTTACGATGATGCTTTAGCCTTCGTACCTATCGGGCTACCAATTCCCATTCTCTTTTTGATGGTTGAGGTTCCTCTACAATCGGATTTTTTTCATCAATCGTTTCCAATTTCTTCTTTTCATGATATGCAGCCTCTTGAACTCTCTCCTTTTCTTTGAAGGTTTCATCCTCTTCGTCTGTTAGTTCCTCTTTGTCTTTTTCTTCGACATGGCGGATAATTTTATCTGCACCATGGTAATGAGACAAATATTAGTTCCTAAAAAATGTATCCATTCAAGTTAATTGAAAAATATATGTCATTAAAGGCTTCATTTAAATAATACTTACAATCATCGTGTACAAAAGTTAACCTAGCAGAGACAAATGTGTACAAACTATGGAAGCACTAGGTTGGCCAGAGCACATTTCTATGTGAAAGTGAATAACCATGATGGTGATTCTGAAAACTAATGAGTGTAATGGCATTGTGAGTGTTTGATAAGTTTGTGGTGCAGGAGCACCTTGACAATCTATGCTTCCATTTTGAAATTTGATTCAATTTTGGGTATCTCCATGTTGTAAGAGGGTCATTAAAGACATTTTCCTTGTACCGGTTATATTATTTCAAAGGTGGTTGTTTGTTAGTTATAGGCATCGAGGGGAGTTGGTTTTCATTGAAAAAGGTTTAAAAAATCTCCATTGGCTCGAAGGGAGGAGTATTGTTCATTTTGAAATCCATTGTTATGATAAAAAATTATTGTTTTCCAGAAATTCATTGGTTTTTTTGCACATTCCTGCACTTGTACGGATCTTTATAGCCTCCCCTTGATAAAAAGTTAATAGAATATTGTAGGAACATGTCTTAAATCTCTAATTCATCAGTTCTGAGGGTTTAACAGTATGTTTGAAGGGAGCAATTGACAATTTTCTAAAACTGCTCATTTCAAGCCAGTCAAGGGTTTGAGCAAGATTTAATTATGAAATGACCATCCCACCTACTGTTATGAATTTTTTCTTGGTGGGATGGAATGTACATTGTTAGATTAGTGTCTTTTATTGTTTAACACACCTTGGAATGAAACTAATGACAATAGGATGGGGTTCTTAGGCTGAAACAAGCACTTTTCCATGAGAATTTGAGGAACCAAGGAGTGATTTTGAAAAAGTGTGGAAGTAGTGGTCTATGTAATTAACTTTTGACCTTGTGTAGGTTATTTTGAAGATGTTTGTTTTGGAATGGTCTGGGAAGGCCTGGGTATAGGATTTTCTATAAACCCTCCCTCTTTGCATTGAAAAATGGGGGTTTTTGTATTGGAAGCCTAGTTGAGCGGGTAAGGTCCTAAGACCTAGAAAATATATTGTTTTGAGACCTAATTAAAGACTTTTTTTGGTTTTGGAAGTCTTGTGTGAGGATCCAAGGGTAGTTCCTTTGTAAAATTGGCCTACTTGGAGGCCTAAAATAGTGAAAAGGCTAGTTTTTTAAAAGTTGTCCCAAAGGAGTCATGCGATGGGTTAAGGTATGTCTTGCAACTCTAAAATGGGTGCTAGAATAATTCTTTTATTTCCTAGTGTTTTGGAAATTTTTGGAGTTAAGGGCCCAAAATTGGTTTTGCACTACTACTAGATTCCAAGGGTGAAAAGTGGGAAATAGTGTTTCTGTTTGTTGTCCAACTTGGAGGAGTGTTGGGATTGGTCCATCAAGATTTTTTAATCTTGTTAGATGCCTCTTGAAGGAATGTTGACATCTTGAATGGTTTTGGGTCCTCTAACTCTACATCAAAAATGAGTATCATAGTCTAAAATGTGTGCATGGTTTGAGAGATACATGTGACAGTTTGCAGATGCTTGGCTACTAGTAATGTGGAAAGTGAACAAAGGAACTAAGTTTGTGTGTAAGGGTAGACTTCTAAAAGGTTTCATTTTTGTTGTACTAACTCAAACAAATATTTCTTAAGCAAATAATGGTTTTGTTGTGCCTTAAGAATTATAGTTTGTGTTTGTAAATAGTGGTGCCATTATGGAAGATTAAGACAACTTATGAATGACATAATCATTGGTTGATTTTTTGAGGAATCTAGTTGGTTGTAATCAGTTATTTCAAAGATTTTCAAGGTGTTTTGAAGGTCCTTAAGGAATTGGGAACTCTTAATGCTAATTTGAGTATATGAATCAAATGTGTTGTGAAGGGAAATATAGTTGAATAAGTGTGCCAAGAAAGGTGTTGATTTCTTCCTTTATACCGCATCAGTTTGTGCAGAGGTATTGGAAGGTGTTTGGACCCTTCAAAGGAATGGGAGAGGCTTGGATTTGTCTTAAAGGATGAATTTTGGTGAGATATTTGGAATGTGTATTTGGTTTATTTCAATCAATAACATGTTGATTATAGTGACTTGGATGTCTGGATAAAGGTTGGTAGTTACAAGTTCCACATGATTTGTTGTTATTTTTCCATGTAAGTTGCAACATTGAGTTCTTGAATTAGTGTGTCATGAATGAATTGAATGGTTCTAAGTTTCTAATCAACTTTATGCTATGTCACAATGACAACATAAGGTTATGATGACAAACAAAAATGAAAGCAAATGATAATAGAATGAAAGAAAATGTGTAAAAACTTCACATACTTGAAAAATGAGACTTTGAAATGGAGGAGTTCAACCCAATTATGTAGCCTTAGCTTCTTCTTTCTTCAAACTCCACAACAATTTGACTTGTTAAAAAGCTTGTTCCCCTTCAAAATTCAATTGTATATCAGTTTTCAATGGAATTAAAACTTCAATTGATATTATATGTCTTTCAACATGGAAAATTTGCTATTTCATGCAAAGGTGGTAGAAATATCATGGAAAAGGTGATGGAATGTGAAAAAAATGCTTGCACACTTCACAACATCATCAAAAAGCTACTTTTTGTCAAAGCACACGCATAACCAGGGGAATATGCAGATTGTGGACCTTGAAATCAAAGGTATATAGAGTTTTTTACTATTTTTAGTGGAGTAAAACACGTGCTCGCGTTATGTGAAATACAGTTATCTTAATACATTTATTTTCTCCCTGTATCATAATTCTATATTTGTCCCCTACACCCTTATAGTAGAAGAGATAGAGGTGAGTGTGTGTGTGTGAGAGTGTGTGAGAGAGAGAGGGGTAGAAGGAGAGTGGGAGAGAAAGAGGGAGAGAAGGAGGGAGAGGGAGGGAGGAAGGGAGGGAGATGGAGAGGGAGGAGGAGGTAGAGGGTTAGAAAGATATGGTGGGAGTGATGGAGATGAATGGGAAAGGGAGGGAGAGTGGGAGAAAGAAGAGAGGAGACAGAGTAAAAAAAAAGGAGAGAGGGAGGGAGGCAGGTGCAGGAAGAAAGAGGAGAGAGGGAGGGAGGCCAGGTGGGAGAAAAGAGGAGAGAGGGAGGGAGGTGAGGGTCATAAAAGGTATAGTGGGAGTGATGGAGATAGATAGGGAGGGAGAAAGGGGGAGAGTGGGAGAAAGAAAGAGTGGGAGATAAAAATGGAGAGAGGAAGGGAGAGGGAGTGGGAGAGAAATATGGAGAGAGGGAAGGAGAGGGAGAGGGAGAGGGGGAGAAAGAGAGAGTGGGAGAGAAAGAGGGAGAGAGGGAGGGAGAGGGAGAGGGGGGAAATACATAGTGGGAGAGATGGATATAGAGAGGGAGGGAGAGAGGGGGAGAGGGGGAGAAAGAGAG
>CM021100.1:851219785-851299475 GCA_007115665.2 Sequoiadendron giganteum | reverse complement strand
CCCTATACCATTTTAATCCCTCAACCCTCAACCCTCAACCCTTCAAACCTAATCCCTTTACCCCTATACCCTATTAATCCTTAATCCCTGAACCCTCAACCCTCAACCCTTAAACCCTAATCCCTCAACCCCTATACCCTCTTAATCCCTGAGCCCTCAATGCTCAACCCTCAACCCTTCAACCCTAATCCCTCTACCCTTATACGCTCTTAATCCGTCAACCCTCAATGCTCAACCCTCAACCCTTCAACCCTAATCCCTTTACTCATCTACCCTCTTAATCCCTAAACCCTGAACCCTGCACCCTTAAACCCTAAACCCTGAACCCTGAACCCTCAACGCTTAAACCCTAAATTGTTAAACCCTCTACTTTCTACCCTCTACCCTCAACCCAATACTTTCTACCCTAAACCCTCAACCCTTAATCTCTCAACCCCTATAACCTCTACCTTATATATTGGACTCTCAACCCTAATCCCTCGACCCTCGACCCTCGACCCTATACCTTAAACCCTCAATCTTCAACCCTCAACCCTTAAACCCTCTACCCTCTACCCTTTACCCTATACATTAAACCCTCAATCCTCAATTTTCAATCCTCAACCCTTAATCCCTCAACCCTTAATCCTTAAACCCTAAACCCTCTACCCCTCTACCCTTTACCCCTTACATTGGACCCTGAACCTAATCCTTCAACCATATACCCTCAAACCTATACCCTAAACCCTCTACCCTCAACCAAGTAAACCTTTAACCCCAAACCCTTCAACCCTAAAACCTTAAACCTTCTAGCCTATACCCTTAACCAAATACCCTCTACCATCGACCCTATTCCCTCAACCCTCAAACCTTAAACCCTAATACCCTAGAAACCATCAACCCTATAGGTCCTCCACCCTAATCCCTCAAACTACATCACTTTCTCCCTATCTATACATCTCACCTCTCCCTCCTTCCCTCCCTCCTACCCTCTCTAATTGTATCTATCTATTGTCTCCCTCTTTCTACGTACCGCTCGTTCAATCAATCCTTACCACCCTCTCTCACTCCCTCTATCCATCTTTCTTTATGTCCCTCCCACTCTATCCCACTCTCTCCCACTACCTCTCTCTCCCTCTCTCTCATGTCTCTCCCTCCCACCCCGTCTCTCTCAGGTCTCTCCCTCTAACAACCTACCTAGGTAACTCTCTCTTTGTCTCTCTCCCCTCTCTCTATCTATCCCTCCAACCCTACCTAGATAAGTCCCTCTCAGTCCGCCCCCCTCTTTCTCTACCTCTATCAAGTCACTCCCTCCCACACCCTCTCCCTCTCTCAGGTCTCTCACTCTCACTCCCTCTCTCTCCCACTCCCTCTCTCTCACACTCCCTCTCACTACCTATCTCTCAAGTCTCTCCCTCTCACCCCTCTCACACTCTCAAGTATCTCCCTTTGGTACCCTACCTACATAACTCTCTCTTTCTCTCCGTCTCTCTCTCTCCCCCTCTCTCCCTCTCCCTCAATTCTCTCTCTCCCACCCCCCCTCTCTCTCCCTCCCTCTATCCCTCCCACCCTACCTAGCTAAGTCCCTCTCACTCCAACCCCTTCTCTCCCACTCCCCCTCTCTTAAACTCTCGCTTCCACCCCCTCTCCATCTCTCCAGACTCTCTCTCTCTAAATTATCCCTTTGTCTAGAGACATACATAGATGGATACATACAAGCATAATACATATGTACATATAATCTTACATCCATACAAGCATACATACATACATGTGTAGATACAATCTAACATACATAGAGGCATACATACAATATACATGCATTGATACATACATACATGACATACAAGCATACATGTACATATAAAAATATAAATATATCAACATACATTCAATATATTGGCATTTAGCATAAAGGAAGACATAACGCGCTAGCGTTATTTATTAGTTGACATGTTTCCCCCAGAAGAAAAAACCATGTCAAAAGTGAGATATAATGCGAGCGCGTTATACTGCGCTCATGTTATATCTTGCTTTGGGAATTCCCGAGCCTTAGGCTTGGTACTTTCCTTGGAATACCAACCCAAAGGCTTGGAGGGCATTCCCAACGACTAGAGACGTGTTTTTAAAAAATCTACCATATTTCTCATAATCGAGTTCGTGCTCACCGTCAGGATTGCATGTGGTTCAATATAGAAAAAATTGAGCACATGGGTAATGTTGGGTTCTCTCTCAGTTATCCAATGATGTAATCTTTTTCACTTTCTGAAAATGTTAAGCCTTTCATCCATAATTTATTTTATCTGTATGTCTTTTTTTTGCCAAAAAGTAGTGTTTGGTATTTTTTTCGTTATAAATTAACCGTTCATCAATTTTTCAAATAAATTACAATTTTAGAAACAAGACTCCATTTTACAAATTTAAAAAATAAAATAAAAAATAAATCAATTAGTTTCCAAAATTTGTAGGGGTAGCACGGCCAAAATTCTATTTTTTCAGGAAATGTCCATTTCAAAAATTAGTAAAAAATCAAATATTCATTAAAAAATAATCAGAAAAATCATGCATCAACTACATACTATTAGCTAACTTCTGACTGTTACAATTTTAAAAATACTAAATTTTTTTTCACCGTACGAGGGTCGTACAAGAGTTGCTATGTTATGTTTTTATGAAAAAAACAATACCAATTTGTGAACATCCCTCATTTGAACCCCTTAATCTCAACCGTTTTCAAAATAAATTAGTAGTTTAGAAAGTAGACTCGGAGCACTTGAATCCTTCTTTTTGTTCCATCTCAAAAGTTTGAGTGTAAGTATCCTCAATTTCACATTCAGGGTCGGTATTTCCTGATTTCAGAAAAAAGTTGTTCACTTAAGTCCCCTTTTTGGAAACCATCTTGGTGCACTTACCCTTTAAAAAAAAAACACTTTTTTAATTTTTATTTATATATTTTTAATTTTTAAAAAAATTCATACGCAGATCGTACCAAGGGCCATACCAAGGCCCTTGGTAAAAAAAATTCCTCTAAGACGTTAGTGTAGTCAAATTAGAGGAATTTATAGTCAAAATTAGTGGGATCGACCTCCTGAACTCAACGACAAGGTCCTTTTCGCATGAAAGTATACCATAAATGTAGCTACTCTTCGGATCTGGAAAAAAAACAACTACTTCAAATCCTCACAAATTTGGTGTCAGGAAACCAAATCAAGCAAAACAAAAGGTGAATTTGACATAGCTCTGAACCCAATTGTGAGGCCCTTTCAATGCCAAAATGCACTCGAAAATTCCCACCTCCAAAATTTGCAAAAAAAGCAAAGGGAATTCAAATCTAAAGCCTGTAACCCTTCTTGAAGAAAAAAATCTCATAAATTGAGAAGGTGTTCATTGAATCCATTCTATGATACCATTTTAGAATTGTGAAAAACTAAAAAACTACAAGCCATAGGATCAACTAATGAACAAAGACACCTTCCACACAAGAGATCCGCAAACAAAGAATTTCTATATTCCTCAACAAGAAAAAAGCTATACAAGTAGGAGACTATTAAAAAGATATGAAAGCTCAAGAGATAATTACATTGAGATTTGAGTGCTATATAGGAGCAAAACCCTAAAAGCATAAAAGCACTCCTAAGTTTAGCTTAAGTGCATGAGAATAAATTAGACTAATAATTAATTAAAGAGTAATCAATTATTGGTAATGCATGATTAATCTAACAATATATTGAAAAGAATGTCTACTGAGTATAAGAAGAAAAGAAGCCAACCTAACTTGTCACGTTTATTCTTGATCAATTTGTTAATTAAACCAAGTCTTAGGACCCGATTTCCTAATGGATCTTAGGAATATTTCTTAGCATGCAACAATATCAATGATGTTCTCATTAGGATAAATGCATAGGAATTGAACAAAGGACAAGAAAAGGGAGAACCTTCTACAGTTGTAGTAAAAAGGAAATAGACCCTTTATTTCATCTATTGCCTCATCTACCTATATCATTCAGGAACATGCCAAGAAGGAAGTGCAAGAAACTCAACCTACAACTTCTAGGGAGCAACTTGCAGTAGAAGGAGTCGCAAAAATCCTTGCATCCATAAAGAGCCCTTCTAGGCCCAAGAAAATAAAAAGTGCAGCCTCTACTTTTGAACCCAAAAAGAAGCAAAAGTGGCCAATACTGTAACCAAGGAAGTAATCACACTTCCTTAGAAGGAAAGGTCCTATAAAGGGGAATACTAAAAATAAAAGGGAAAATATTGTTGTGGTTGATACTAAAAATATTTTTGAAGAAGAAAGGGTTTATGGTGGTGATAAGAAACCAAAAAAATTATACTCTATATCTAAGAAGTAGTTTAGATTTAGATTCAGAGGACTTGTTTACATCCAAAAAGAAAAGACCTCGAAGAAGCCCTAGTTTTGAAGAAGGGATCGTTCCATTTAAGGAGGTTGAGGAATAAATATTTTTGGAGAAAGAAGAGGAGTTACTTCTAAAAGGAAATAATGAGACCAAGGAGTTATAGGAAGCCTTGCAAAGACTCAAAGAGTTAGAAGAACATCTTAAAGGATACCAGCAAAGGGAAGAAGGATTAGACAATAGAGTTTGAGGGTTAGAGAAAAGGCTGCATGCCTTTGATCAACAAGGATTAGGATTAGAGAAGTTGACACAATTGGTCATTTTTGAGGTGAACAACAAAGCTCCACATCCTATAAATCAAGTTGCAACCCTGAGAATTCCTAAACGCCCTTATGTGGTGACCCTTGGGATTGAATTGTGGAATAAGATAAGGTAATTCTCCTAGAAATAGAAAGATTAGGAGAAAGAAAAATTTGAGTTAATAATAGCACATGCCAAGGAAATTGATTGAAAAGATGCAAAAATTAAGAAACTAAAGGTTAAGATATATGAGTTGGTTGACAAGACAATACAACTTTTAAAGTGCAGACCCTCTACTAGGGTTTATACCCTATACTTGCAAGATTTTTTTTAAAGTTTTCAATTTAGTCAAAATAATTGTCTTCTAATCTCTTTAACTTTACCTACTTTTTTCTTGGAAACATATAAGAAAACAACCCCAAATATGCAGGATCAATTATGTGAATCTTATTTACATAACCTTGCTATCCTGCATGACTCTGCATGAAATCCACTCATGTTTTTTGGAGATGTTTAGATTAAAAAATTACCTTCATTTATAAGGAATGAGAATCAAAGTGGACAAATACATAGTAATTTTTAGGAAAGGGAAAATTCATTTCTACTCTTAATCAAGGTAGAAGCTAAAAATCCTCATTAGATAGTGGATGAATGGATACGATTGATAGAATGGAGGGAAAGGGAGAAGATTTTCAAATGTAGAGAACAAGATTAGAAAAGGTTTCAGGATATTACAATAGGGATTGGAAAAGAGGCATTTGATTTCTATTAGGACAGATGGAGAGAGTTGACACCAAAGCTACAAAGAAAAGAACCCTACTCAATATTTAACTACCTTGCAATATTAAAAAGAGCCCATAAGTATATATCAGCCTCCCTTAAAAATGACATTACCTAAATCTCCTTGAAATTCTATCCTCCTCTTCCCTTACTCCCAATTCCACATTTGATTGGACAAAGACAAGAGATCAATACATCACAAGACACAAGATGGGTGAAGATATCAGAAGACAAAGGATTTTACCTGAAGCAGGAAGAAGGGGTTATCACTACATAATACGATAGGGAAGTTGCACTTCAATACAACCTAAGACCTTAAGTTTCTTAAGGACAAGTAAGAAGTTAAGTTGGGGGACATGATAAACCATAATAACATGTCCTATTTCCTTGTTGTAGTTACATACTTGTATCTTATTTTCTACTAAGATCTGAAAGACATTACCATGCCTTTTTATATACTCTAAACATTTTAAAGTATTTAAAGTTGATATATGTTATATTAATAAGTATGTGTATGAACTATGTTTATGATTTTAGTAGTTCATTTAATGTTTTATTATATTTGTTACCAACAAAAATTCCTTGAAGAAATAAGGACTAACCCTTGCAGTAAGGTACCTGTCAACCCGCAATAAAAATCTTCTCAATCTGTAGAAGAAGGATGACAATTTGATACAAAGGAGTTAATCTCCTACAACATGATTACACTTTTAGAAAAATATAGATGTGGTCTTTTAAAAATAAGATCTTGGATGACCAAGTGTCACTCCTATCTTTTAATCGACCATGAAGGAGAAATAAGTTTGTTCCAATAAGGAATACAATTTATAACATGAACTGCTCTATTTGGGCATAGTTTCAATCATAATAGTTAATATTGATTAAGTGAAAAGCCCTTATTCAACTTCTATACTTTTATTTTGTTAATTATTATTTTATGTTTTAGAGAACATAGTCCTCTTCTTATTCCTATGAGAGAGTTGACATCTTCTTTTAAGTTTGTTTATAATTCATAAATAAATAGACTCTCATAGACCCTATATAGTAGGGTACCCTGTCGAGAAGGACATCTAGACCTTGAAAGTGTTAGACTAAATAATATTTCCTATTAGATTCTATTCAAAAGTTCTTTGTATGATTGAAACAAAATAAATCTAGAAGATATTTCAATAGCATATTTTCCTAAGTGAGTAATTGAAAAAGGATTTTGTGGATGTAGTAACTCAACCAAGGGCCACCTGAGGTACAATAAAACCACAATATTTTAGATAATAAATTAGATGATGTTACAATTTTAATTTGTGTTTTTAAATTTATGCCATTATGAATGATGTGTTATAATTTCTAAAATATGAAATCTAGAGTTGATATTTTTTTCAATGTACTCTAAAGGTTAGCTAGAATAGGACATGCTACAACATAATAGTTAGTGAGTTACAATAATAATCATAATAGTTATTGAGTTACAGTCATAATAATTAAGCACCCATAACAATTAAGTAGTTATTTGTATTTTCTTACTCTATTTTAGAAATAAAAGTCAATTTTAGTTCAAAGCTTTTAATGCATTTATCTGTGTTCAATTTACCTATACTCAGCCAATGCAATAAATTTAGAATTCTTGAATGCATATATGTTTCTAACATCATCGAAAGTCTAGGACTCCCTGGTTGATAATTCAATGAAGTCCTCTCTTGAATGATGAACTACTTAGTTTAGGGATCTGAACAAGTCCATTAAGTTGTGTGTATGATCATCTACACCAATTAATTATACTTTAGGGGATGCTCTACAAGAATTCTATTTAGAAAAAACACCATTGTCCATATTTTTTCTTCCAAATAAAGTTTATCTAAATTATTTCCTTTCATCATACTCCTTGCCACTTCAAAAATTGTACTATTCCTCCATTCAACAACTCAGTTTTATTATGGAGTGTAGGAATTTGTGAAGTCTCTTTGATTCCATTAATTATGCAAACATATAGAAACTAATTTAATTTTTACTTATCTCCATTGTCTGATCATATCACTTTCACGTGCTTACCACTTTTTTCTCAACCCACTACTTGACTTATACAAAATTTTCAAACACTTCTGATTTTCTAACCAAGCAACATACCTTATTCCTTCTTATGTAATCATCAATGAATGGTAGAAAATACTTGGATTTATTCAAAATAAGGTATTTCCATAGGACCAAAAAAATCTATTCGTATTATCTCAAGATGTTGCTTCAATCTATTCGGTTTACCAATTAGAAAGCTAACTCTATGTTATTTTCCAACAATACATTCTTCAGACACCTCTTTTGTATTTTAATTGAAAGGTAACCTTCAACTATTTTTAATCTCCTAAGTAAAATCAACCCACTTAAACTATGATGATCATATCTTTGGTGTCAAATTTTACTTTCATTCATTTCACTAGACCTTATTGCTTGGTTTTCATGAGTGAAATGAAGAGGAAATATCCAATCACCTATCATATTTACTTTTGCAACAACTACAATTATTTTTAACTCATCCCTTTTTATGCACTCATTCTATCTAATATTTTATAAGTTTAGATAATTTTATCTAATATTTTTCCAAAAGACAACAAATTCTTATTGAGTGTTATAACCAATAGTATTTCATCAATATGTTTGACTTCACCATTTTTTTTTGTAATTGCAATAGTACTCTTACCTTTCCTTCCATGAGATTGATTATCTTCTAGTACCTCTATACTCTTAACACTTTTCATCTATTTATTGATATAAATAATTTCTCATTAGATGTCAGATGTGAAGAACATCTAGAGTCAAAATAACATACATTATTTTCATTAACATCTTTATTGAAATAAGAAATAAACAAATTTGATTTATCTTCAATAGTGCTATGAACATTTTTTTTCTATTTCAACTTGTTTACTCATTCATTGTGATGCATAGTATCCAAAATTATTATATTGAAGTTACTAATTATTCCTCTAAAATTATTTCCTCTTCCTCTAAAATTATTAGATTGACCTTCATATTCATTTTTAAAGCTTTAAACACCTTTATTATCATTCTTTATGAATGTGTTTTTTCTCCATTTACAGTATCTTTAGAGGAAAATTCTTGTTGTAAGATTTATTCATTAATTTTAATTCAAGTTCTTTAGTAGTTAACAAATTTTCAATTAATTCATCTAATTGCATATTTGTAAGATCCTTAGAAATATTAATTGTAGAGATCACACTCTCAAATTTATTAATCAAGCTCCTTAATATAATTTCTCAATGACATTTTTTTCATCTACATATTCCCCTAAAACTTTCATTTGACTTACTAAACCTTCTACAATTGTTAGAAAATCATTCACAAATTCACTAGTAGTCATCTTTAATTTTTTAAAGAAAATATTCATTGTCTACAATTTTGTAGTTGTGCACCTTGATATGCATTATTGAGTATTTCTCATGGCTACCTAAAATGAATAACACCACTTATCCTAGGAAATTGCTTTCTTAATTGCACCTTGAATCAAAAAAAGGGTTTCATTATCTCTCTTTACACTCTTTTTTCTTATGATCATTTAAGTTTTTGAAGATATTTACATATATTAGTTCTACATACCCTTGTTGTACAATATCCCAAAAATCTATAGATTTGAATAGATTTTGCATTCTAGTGCTCTAATATGTAAAATTATGTACAATGTTTAACATGTTAATATGGAAATTAACATGTTAGACATTACATTTCCTATGATATCTTCCATAAAAGGAATATACTCAATGATCCAAATGCTCAACAAAAAATACTAGAAATATCTTGCAAATGAATATTGCCCTTGTCCCTTCACATGAGACACACACAAAGATTTTTTAATATTTATATATATTTTTGAACAAGTGTCGGTTTCCAATAATACACTTGATTACAACATATTTATTTATCAATTTAAAAAAAAAATAGTTTGAAAAATTTGAACTTATAACCTCTTATAAGAAATTTCAATCCCTTAATATATCACTTCACATATGACCATATTGTTATGACTTAAAGACAAATTAAAAAAAACAATAAAAATCTGTTAAAAATTAAACCATACTTTAATACTTATAAAATTTCTCTTTATTTTGTTCTAAAAGAATGAGCTATCGTCCTCTTAAACAAAATAAAGAGCTATGTTCCTCTTGTTTTAAGTCTCATAAAGAAAAATATTTTCTTAATAAAAAACTTTTACATAGCATATGACCATCCACTAAATTCAAGAGAATGTTTTAAATAGAGAGACACTAGATCAAGTGGTTTTCTACGTGGGATATGAACTCTTTGAAATCTTTTTACTGGTTTAAACTTAAAACCGTGTGAATAAAGGAGGGGATTTCTTAAATTATAGGAAAGTAAAGTTTTAAGATTCTTTTAAAATTAATTCGATACTTCCTCCTGCGGCCTCGACGCATCCTCCCACGATTTGCTGTAAACAAAGTAAAACCAAAAACCAAAAAAAAATAGTTGAGCCCAACTCAATCCTCAACAACAACAACATTAGTTTCTTTTACAAAATTCACAGAAACAATAGCCTCCATTGCTTCTTGACGTCTATCCCTCTTGGATGCCTCTGCTGGATTTTGCACTCTTGTGTTCATAGTCTTTAAACACTTATATTAACTCAAGTATTCTTTATAGAAAACCTTGTTCTGATATCAGCTGAAGGCAAACAAGATAACAATGATGATTTGTTAATTGTAAAATAAATAAATATACAAAAGTTTCAAATTGTCTTTGATAGAATAAAAACATGATAACTATTATATAGAGTTTTAAATTACAAATGATTTTATTGTTGGTCTATGTTTGTCATTGTGTCAAAAAATCGATCTGTCAACATCCAATATAAACGATAGAATCATGGATCACACGGAAAGTTAATCTCTTATCATAAATTCCAAAAAAAAACATTAACCATCTGCCAACATTTATAATACACAACCATGTTCACCAATAATCTAACTAGAATAGTAATAACATACAAAATCTATCTAGAGATCCACTAGATACTGTAGAGATCTCATGACTACTTGCGTGTCAACATCCTTCTTTCCTTGGAGCATCAAGAGAACTTGAGCCATGCTTGGCCTCTCATTCTCATCCCTTGCAATGCATACCATGCTTGCAAGAGTAGCTCTTCTCACCTCCTCAACATCCGCATGCATCGCAATTCTTTCGTCCACAATACTCATCAAGTTTCCCTTTTGAATTTGAGTTGCGGCCCATGACGGAAAGTATTGCTTACTTTGTTCCTTCACGCTCATGTCCACATTTCTTCGACCCGCTATTATCTCCAGCAGCATCATGCCTATCTCCAGCAGCATCATGCCGAAGCTATACACGTCAGCCTTGGAAGTAATTGCTAAGCCGTCGAGCCACTCGGGAGCAATGTAACCTCGAGTTCCTCTCATGCTTGTCAAAACCCTGCTGAAATCTCTTCCCACTAACTTTGCCAGCCCAAAATCAGCAACCTTTGCTCTGAAATCGCTATCCAGCAGAATGTTTTCGGGCTTTATATCGGAGTGAATTATTTGATCTCTGCATTCTTCGTGGAGATAAACTAAAGCTCTTGCAGTGCCTAAAGCGATCTCGAATCGTGTCTTCCACTCCAACAGCTTTCGTGATCCAGCGAATAGAAAGGAATTGAGAGAACCGTTAGGCATGTACTCGTAAACTAGCAGCCTTTGTGATCGTTCTGTGCAAAATCCGCAAAGCCGGACCAAATTGACATGCTGTATGGTTCCGATTGTGCTTATTTCTGCACGAAACTGCTTTTCTCTATGTGGAGAGCCCTGTAATTTTTTGACTGCCACAAGCGTATTGCCTGGGAGAGCTCCTCTGAAGACAAAGCCGAACGCTCCTTTCCCTAGCTCATCCCTGAAATTGTTGGTTGCAGTTCGCAGCTCCTTGTAAGTGAATGTTCTCAGCGAAGCGGGCAGCTCATCTTGCATGTCTCCTCCCTCCTCCACTATTCGACCCCTCCGACGAAAAAACATTACAACAAGGAAAGCAAAAACAAGAATCAAAGCAGCGCCGGCGGGAAGTGAAATCGAAAGGACACGACCTTGGGCACTTCCTCCATTGGCTATCGATTGCCCCAACTCAGAAGCAGCCATGCGAAGGAAGACGGGCTGAGTGTTTGATGCAACGCGAATATTGAAGAGATCGCCAAACCACATTCTACAAACCGGGGAAGCCGAATTAGTGAGATCGTAGGCTGTGCAGGAGCAATTTTCCAAACATGCAACTCGGCATGCTGGTAGAGCAGTTTCTTCCTCAGCTAAGGATATGTCGTTCCTTTGCAAGAAACCATCGGTAGTGCCGTTGGTGGGAGAGCAGGGGTGAGGGCTACTACGAATGCATCCGCTTGACCACCAATCTTGTGAATACCAGGCACGATTGTCTTTTGGGTGAAAGCCCTCCAGACAGCTGCAGAATTGAAGATTGTTTCTGTTGCATGCGCCGTAAGTCCCGCATACATCGTAGACAAGGCAAATATCTCGCGGCACAGACCAGACAAGGCTCCAGTTGCTATTACCAATTCGAATGTATGTTCGCATATCTCCAGACTTGTTCAGGACCAAGCGCTGAATTAAACCATCGAATTTTTGTATTTGAGAATACATATAGTACATCGTTGTGGGAGAAATCCTTACAAAGGTGAACTTAATAATTTTAGAAGTGTCCTTATTAGACATATCTGGAACATTGATGAAATGGTCGACATCCCACTCTCCACTATTCCAGTAAGTAATATTGTTATTATATCGCATCAAAAACTGCGTCTTCCCTGGGGCTGGATCCATTTTGACAGAGAAGGGTCCAGGTGCTGGATCCAACGAGCTCTTCCAAGAAGTTAGCTTTATGCCTTTCCACAACTTCATTCCCGACAACACTGTGTCCCCTGGATACAAGAAACTCTCCCACACAATCTCAGAAATGTTCCGTCTAGCCAACAAAACAAAATTACCTGAATCCAATATCATAGCTCTCAAGGCTATCGCTCTCTGGTTCTTCCTTGTCGACCAAATTGATCGCCCTTCTGAATCATACATTTTGAGATAGCCTTCTGTTGAAAGCTTCAAAATGCGTGGCTTGTTTCTGATGGGAGTCTCTCTATTAGCCACCCAAACAATGGTCTTGTCGGTAATTTGGGCATACCAGATACCGATGTACCAATTATTGGTTCCATCAGGACAGAAGAATCCCAATTCGAAGGTGCCATTCTTTGAAACTATGCTCTGATTTCCATTTATAGAGGCCCCCAACTCGATGCTGTCTCCACCATCAACTGCCAGGGAGTCACAATTGTGAGGTAGAGCAAGCATATAAAGCACTGAAAGGAAGCAATACCATGCAAACAGACTATCTGTGGCCATTTCTATACTCCGTATGAAACGTTAAACGCTCTTGGAACAAATCTCGCGAAATATGTCTCCTGAATATTACACACAGGGTGGCGTCTTATACACGTCTTCGCCTCTTTTTCTTCGAGTTTGCAACTTGGCCGCAACATTTGTTTTTAGATACCCCTAAGGGGGTCCCCCGACAACGTTATTTTCGTTTGCGGGAGACGGCAATGAGTTTGTCAAACTAAGCTTTAAATGAGTTTGTTAAAACCATACTATGTTTAAATGCAGAAAACAGAAACACTACTTAGACGTCTCAATTTCTTCGTTGCAAGATGGCCGCAACGTTATTTTCGTTTGCGGGAGACCGCAATGAGTTTTCAAACTAAGCTTTCAATCGTTGTACAGAGCTGACTAATCAACTGTCGTCTACTAATCATAGTCAATGTAACGTGTTTAGACTATAAATCGAAATGCTAAAAAATTCTCCTAGCCAGAGGTAAAAACTTGGAATAGACGAGTCTATCGTGGTAACCATCATTGAAAAAAATAAATTTGATTTTCAATTAATTAATAAGTAGGATCAAATGTGTATTCTAAGGGTTGGATAGACAATAGTTCATTTCATTACAACTATCACATTTGAAAAGCTCATAGTAAACCAAACATATTATAGGCTTCCCTAAATGGGCTTGAGAGTCCACAAAACCCAACATATTTGTCTCACGCTATTAAACCTTCTTACATCCATTAAAAAACATATCTTCTAGTTGGTATTGTCTATGAATTGTTCTTTTGCAAGCCTCTTCCTTCAATAATGATATAGAAACTCCACTCTTCTATCAATAAAGTGGTTCCATATTGTTAGCTCATGCGCCACACCATTCATTGTCTCATAGGTAATATGTAGTGTGAGGTTTGAGCTGGGAAGTTAATCTCAAGCTAGTTAAGATTGTTCAATTCTCGATAAACAATTTGTCAATAGTTGAAAGACATCATATCAAATGTCCCTTCAACCGCCCTTAGATATGGTTTGATGTGCCTTGAATTTGCTACAAATGCATTCTTTGCACATAGAAAATATTCTATAGATCACTACCCAATATGTATATCAAATGTCCCTTCAAACTAGATTACTCATACTTAATATCTGATATGCTTTAAACTACTCTTTAAATTTTCTCTCAATGCAATATGTGCATATGAAGAATGCATTATATTGTAGATCACTGCCTAACATGTCTACAAATAGAATGAATATTGTAAAGAAAATACAAGAGTTGTAGTAGACTACTTGAAGGACATTCTAGTGGTAGAAATTTGAAGAATCCACTGAACTTTTCTCTTTTTTTTTTCTTTTTTTTGTTGTATAATATTAGTTTAATTTTTCTAAACCTTGTCATTGCATCCTAATATTTATCTTTTATTTGGTGAATATATATATCAAATCTTTGTAATTGTGAGAATCCCTATCAAACTAGAACGACCATTATCCTATTCATAATACATGGTCTCCATTCTTAGAGGCACTGACTCTCTATTACTGAAATATTGGCCTAGATGATCCTTTGACTTATGGCTCACGAGATCCCCTAAATTCTTTTCCATAGTTGTAATAATTGATAGTTGAAAGAGGAATTTGAGAGGAAGATTTCAAATTACATAAGCTACTAAGTCACAAGTTAAAGACTACAATTTGAAGTAGGATCAATAGAAAGATTGTAGCTGGCCTATACTCATATATGAAATAGCTATAGATAAATTCATAGAACCCAATTACTTCATTTGATAAATAATAATAAAATTGTTTTAGAATGAAATAAAATATAACATAAATTGATCTAGTTGAGTACATGAAAACCTCACTAAAACCATTACAAGTGGCATACCTGAATATTTTATACAAATTGTGTTCTACTATCAATAATGACAATGAGACAAAATGAGAAAATTTTGTAGGAAAAATCTTATGGAACCCAACCAAAGAATTTTTTAAATGAGACAAATGAAGACCACTCTCCCTACAATTGCTACTTTAATCTATTGACATTAAGCGAAATGTAGTTTTATAAACATAAGGGTTTTAGAGCTACTAGATTCATGTGAGGTTAAGACAATTTTTTAGCATTTTTAAACGAAAATATTGTTTGCAAACTTTTAAATTTATTTATAGGCTTATGGGGAGAGGAATGTTTCAACTGCCTAAAAAATTTCTTTTCTCAACATTTGTAGATGTAAGGAAAAATGACCGCATAATACTAGCATGTTGCATGCATGTGCACTCATGCAATAAAAATATTCCATTTTTCCTATATTTGTTTAAGAGGTGCTAGATACACATGCCAACTAAGAGGGGGGTGAATCAATTATATAGTTTAAAACATCAAAAAAACTCTTTAACATTCATATTTGCATTAGCTCTTAAACCCTTATCCACCATTAAACCCTTAACATGCATTAACAGAATGTAAACACGTAAAGCAATAATGCAAACACATCAAACACATAAGAACACTAGATTTACATGGAAACCCCAAGAAGGGGAAACCATCGTGAGGATTAGCTCACAATTATATGAGTTGCAACATCGAATATAAAAGGCTCACTACTAAGGGCTCACTATGCATAAAGATAAAGAAAGGCTCAATGTCAGTGGTTGATTGCCAAAGGACTTACTATCCAAAAGAAAGAGGTATAGAAGAAGGGGTGGCTCACTACCAAGTTGAACTACTAACAATGTATCTCTCTTATGCCGAAGATATAGTTCCAATAAAGCAAAAACAACCCAACAAGCAGATTCAAATGTAGGCACTTTCTGCTCATTGCATTAGGAAGTCATTTGCATTAAGGCTCACACTCAGATCATAACACTTGATCACATTCACATATTTCACATCACACTCTCTACACTTTAAATCTACACAACAATTCTCCTTGTATTTACTCCCTCTATGACCTAAGACAATCCCAATTAGGTCATCCTAAAGGAAACTTATACACCTCAACTATGCAACATCAAATAGGTCGGCACCAAACACTTTCACAATATTAAGAAGTGAAGAAAAACCACACCACTACTTAATTGGGACCCAAATCTACACAAACACGCTTCTCAACACTTCCTCAAACAATAATATCCTCCACAATTAGTGCTAGCATGCCAAGTCATCCAGACTTGCACTAACACTAACAAGTGACTTGAAACACACCTCTGCATGTTCAAAAACATCTCATAGACCACTCAACAACACTCCAAAATATCCATACAACATCTTAGAATATTTCAACATCATCAAAATATTTTGCACAACTACTGCAACCACCTGAAACTCAAGAGCACCTTCATTTTGTGCAGCCAAATATACTGGCACAAAAATGCAACACACCAAACAGCTTTGTGGAATAACTCAACACCTAAAACTTCAAGGGAAGATATATACAAACATTATAAGCATGTTAACAAATCCACAACACTATAAACTCCACTACAGAAAAATGTGGAACAATCTCATTTCTCCTAGACACCATGTTTCACCAAAAAGACATACTGTCAAACATATCTGCCACTGGAGAATGATCTAGAACCAAAAAATCTATATATAAAACCTAAGAACACCTTTGATCATCATGTTTAAACTGGATGGGCATATCTTCAACTATGAATAAATGTGGAGAACACAAAACACTACTTTGTCACACTAATTTTTTTTTAAATCAAATTTTCTCAAAAGAACTTGGAAACCAAGTGAATCAACTTCATCAGCAACCTTACTAACATCTTTGTAACATAGATACAATATCTACAACACCTCTCATTAACTACAATAATCTCCCTAAACATAACTCAAGTCAACAACCTTTGCAACTTTACTAAAGTAGAACATTACAAAGGAATTGGAATATATAGATACCAAATGATTTTATGAGCTTATGTAATAAAAAAAATTAAAGGTCCAATATTTAGTCAATGGGAAGGGCTTCATCTATGTGGAAACAAGGTATCAAACATATGCTTAAAAAATCCTATGCATAATTTAACAAGCTATTTAAATAATTATAACATAGGCTTATATGAATTATATAAACATATCTAATGAATAATATTTTAAAAATTGTCAGATCAATTCATCAAAAAATGGTGTGAAAGTAGTATATAAATGTTGGTGAATATTTAAACTTATACATTGCAAAATGCCACATGGGACATCATGGATCTTGCAAAGGGTTAAAATAGCATACAATCTAATTTGGTCAATCAATTGATCAATGTAGATGAACTTGAGAGATAACCATAAAGAGATGTACAACAATTAATTCAAGCATCGA
Organism: Sequoiadendron giganteum; assembly: GCA_007115665.2. Lineage (NCBI taxonomy): Eukaryota > Viridiplantae > Streptophyta > Pinopsida > Cupressales > Cupressaceae > Sequoiadendron > Sequoiadendron giganteum. The sequence continues at coordinate 851,282,359 of CM021100.1, read as the reverse complement.
TGACCATTTTAATACCATCCTATGAGGGCAAACCATGTGCCTTAAGGGTCCAAACCTTAAGTGATAAGGGATAATTATATAGCAAGGTTATATGGTGGCTAACAACACAAACAATGATAATCTCTATCCATTTGAGTTTGTGATAAATACCACATAGGGCCATGTGTAGATTTACAAGTGTAGAAGCTATAAGGTGAACATTACAAAGGCATGTGAACATATGGAGAACAAAAGATTGGGTGAAATTATTTAATGTGAATAATTGATGAGTCCATTTATGTGAAACAAATTATTAAGGAGGTCAATTCAAAAAAAAATGATTAATTAAAATAAGGTGTCAAATAAAAGCTTAAAATTTCTTATCCATAATTTGGAAAGCCATTCAAATAATTATAAAATAGGATTATATGAATGATATAAACATATCTAATGAATATAATTTCAAACATTTCAGCGACCAATTTAACAAACAATTGTCTCAAGGTAATATATAAATGTGGCACGTGTTTGACTTTAAACAATGCAAGGTAAACATGTATGGGGTATAAAATTCAAGTCTTACACAATAAGGGAAATTGGTAGTAAAGCTAGGGCAATAAAATAATGGTTAGGTCAATATAGTACAAATTTACTTACAAATATGTACCATGTAATAGAATCTTCAAAGGAGTACATTGCATTCTTTCAACTCTCAATACTCATGAGATTGTATCTAGAAACAAACTTTAGCCTTTCTCAAATATTTTTACTTTCTTCTAAAATATTCAAAGGACATATTTTTGATCATTTTAGGTAAGTGTAATAAATTGAGGCCACTTTTAGGTCAAAAAGGGGTAGCAATTTTACTAATAATAAAAGTTTGTCATAGTTGGGATAAAATATTTAAGAACTTACACATAGAATATTAAAACATGGTGTAGAAATATGAAATGTAGGATTTCACTTTTTATTTTTAAATATGAAATTTATTTTAATATCCAAATGATAAAAGTTAGTTTAGTATAACATATACGAAAGTGAAATTTTAAGAAAGTATGTTTTAGACGAAATAATACATGTATATAACCAAAAGAATAAGTAGTAAATGAAAAAAATTACAAAAAATATGCATATCATGTTGAAGTTTGATCAAAACATCTTTTGTGATTTATTAATTAATTTAATTTGTAGGATTAAATTATTTTTTAAAACCTATTCTATATTACCAACATCATTTGACCTAAATAATTATAACATAATTTTTTTTATCATGTAGATAATGTTGTCTACATTGGTTAGACGGAATTTTAAAAAATACCAAAGTTAAAAGTTTTTTAAAAATAGCAATGGATGTCATTTCAACTATATGAGGATTCTTGTTCATGTTAAAAAATTAATCAATAAATAGAAAAATATGACCACCACTAAAATAGTTAGAAATTTTAAAAATAAATTTTGTCATTTTTAATGGTTTTTTATTTTGTCAAAAATCTCTACAAAAGTGTTGTCATTCATATCACGAAAGTTAGTTTTTATTCTAGTCGATGAAATGATGTTATATTTGTAGTTTTGGGTTTCCAAGTCTATTTTGAGTCTAAATCTAAAGAAAAATCGTGGTGTGAAATTTTAAAATTCTCAAATTGCATGTGTATTCTAAAGCACAATATGTATGCATTATAAAAAGGAATAGGCACATGCTTACAAATGTGTACTTTTTAATTTTTATAATGTGAACATGTTTAGAAATGGGTACTTATTTATATTATAGTACTTTTATTTTTTTTAAACAATTACACATTTATAATGGGTACCTGTTTAGTAACAAATTCTCAAACCTAAATGGGTACTTGTTCTAAGCATGTATTTTTTTAGGTTTGGGTGTTCATTCCTAAATAGGTACACAAAATGTGTAGACATTCTTGGCAACAAATATTTTAGTTGTGATTCTTCCATGAAAAGTGGACTCAACTTATTGCACTTACCCTTCCATTGGATCAATTTTGAAATTCTTATGAGAATTTGAAATGAGCCTCTTTAGATTTATAGGTAGAAGCCATGAGCCTCTTCAAATTTACTTGCAAAAATTGAAGTAATTATTTTTATGAGTTCAAAATTATGCACGTTCGTGGGCACCCTGTAAATATTATAAACAAAATGGATTTGTTGAAAAGGCTTCAGAATTTTTCAAGAAAAATAGTTTTATAGGTTGGAGTTGTAGTTGTACGAGAGATTGGGTTTAGTTTGTGTTGCTCTTGTTGAGATGCATGCAAAATGTGAAATCTAGACAATTTACTCTAACTTTTGATAGAATGCCTCAAAGATATGAGATCTAATGGAAACACCATAGTCAATACAAAATTCTGCAATCTTTACTCGTATACAACACAAAATTTATTCTCTTTTATCCTTTACACCATGTAGCTTTCTTGAATCAAGATCATTATTGTAAATCTATTATTCTTCACCATTACCTTTACTATACCATGAATTACATATTTAATAATAAGACATACACATAAATATACATGAATTACATAGATAATAATAAGATATACACATAAATATTTTTTAAATAGCTTATAAATTGGAGACTTATTTTTGGAAATATAGCATTTAAAATAATTTTTAAAATTTCATTTTTCCAATATTATTATTTAATTTAGAAACAAAATTGAATTGTCCTTAAAATATATAATTTTAATTTATAATATAAATATAAAATATATATAAACATATATATAGTTGACCTGACTTTACAAACGACCGGAAGGCATCTTATTGTCTTTGACGTTGACAGGAAAATATTATTAGAAGGTGATACGTATGACTAACAGAGGGCATGTTATTGTCTTTACAACAATACTGGACCTTCGCCATCTATTCCATGCATTGGAACGTCACCTTACCTGGCTACCGGTGGTGACCTTTGTATTTTACGGAATTAAAAACCCTAAAATCTCTTCTTCCACGGCAAGCCCTACATATTATTCTGATATATTTTGAGGAATAGCGTCAAGATGAACAGGACTTGATTTAACTTACTGAAGAAAATTGTTATCAGATTTCCATTTATTAATAGTATCTTTGTCTTTATACAGATGCGGAGGGAATCAACTCTTCCTCCTTGTGGGTGCTCTCCTCTTTCATCCCTATCTTCGCTTGACTGTTTCAATTGGACTTCTACTTCTAAACCCCATAGTTTGCATTAAAGATCTACATTTCTTTTACAGTTGTGAGTAATTAAAATAACCCTAATCAATGTATTTCTTTCATCATTTGAATGCTCTCCTCTTTCATCCCTATTTTCCCTTGATTGTTTCAATTGGACTTCTACCTCTAAACCCCATAGCTTGCATTAAAGATCTTCATCTCTTTTACAGTTATTAGTAATTAAAATAACCCTAATCAACGTATTGCTTTCAAATCATTTATTCAACTGATGAAATTATTTGTTCATCTTTACCATCTCCGGTGGCATCTTGTAAAGATTCAGATATAGCAAAAAATGTATGGATGGGGAGGACCCCCCTCTACCGATCACATGATTAGGGGAAGAAGTTATTTCCTCTAGGAAGGCCATGGGAAAGGAGGGTATTTCCACCCATAATAGCATAAGCCCCCTAGAGAAAGATGGGCCTTCTAATAAGAATGATAAGAAAAAGTTGGCCTTAGATTTCTTAGGATTCAAACCTTTAAACCAAGATGCTCTGCAATTTTTCCAAGACATTTTGAATAGTTTGAACCCAGATGGGGATATTGCAACTCCAGCCAAAGATGAAGGTACAAAGAGGCAGGGTAGTCAGGGGGGATGTATTGACACACCCAAGCAAAAGGAAGGTGATAAAGAGGATGAAGAGGGAGGTAGCCTGGCGAACAAAATGCTCAAACAAAAAAGGAGGGGAAGAAGGAAGAAGCAGAAGGAGGATGCTATCCCCTACCAGAAGAGTAAATTGGGAAACACATCCCTCCCTAAGTGGGAGGATGCTATCCCCTACCAGAAGAGTAAATTGGGAAACACATCCCTCCCTAAGTGCTTTGACTCCTTTAGGAGCTCGGATGATGGACCCCAAACAATGGAATTAGATGACTCTTAATTGCATTTCCTAGAACATTAGGTGACTTGAGTCCCCAAATAGTAAATATAATGTTAGGAGATTCTTAAACAAAGCCAAGCAAAAATACATTGTGATGCTTCAAGAAGTCAAAGCATTAAACTTCTAGCTAGAGATAATTTTAAACTTTATCTGGAAAGAATCCTCCCAATTTGTTACAAAACATGAAAAGGGGAAAGGAGGTGTTGCAATATTGGTCACAAATAAGTGGGTCAAATGGGTTATCAATCAGGGACTTTCACCCTGTAACAGGGCTATCTAGATCGTGATTGAAAGAGACATTTTAAAATTTGGAATTTGCATGGTATATACCCCCAATGACTATAGAAAAAGGTGTATACTCTAGGATTGGTTAAGTAATCTACAAGATCTTCCTTGGATCATTGGAGGAGACTTCAATATGATAGAGAACATAAAGGATAAATCGAGTGGGAATGATATGAGCTAGAAAGGAAACAAGAATTTCTTCTAGTATAAAATGAAAAATAAACTCCATCTCTCTGATCTAATTCAAGGACTAAGAAAACAAAAGAAAAACATATGGTTCACATTGTGCAACTTCCAAGAGGGCGAGAAAAGAATATATTGTAGGTGTAATACCCCTCCGTTTTGCTCTTTTGATCGAATAGTGTTCTGTTTGGTTATGTCTTATTTTCTATTAGTACCTTGACTATGGTACTAAGTTACTATTTGATCACTAGCTGTAAAGCGATGTGAATGTTATATTTTGATGGGATGGTATTTTATTTTGATGTTATCATTGTGACATGCTTTATATTAGCATTGTGAACATTTGAATTAGTGATGTTATGATTTTGATCATATTAATGATGTTAGATTCATCAGTTAGTAATATTGTATTGGTGAAGGGGACGTGATTGCATCACTCACTTGCGAGCGCCCTGTGATTCCGATATTTCCTCTTCACGGTGTGTTTTAACTATGACATATATATGCATGTGGATATACTCTTTGTTCGCAGGTTGACAGGTACAGCACATCGACTCCACCTGGTTTACCAGGGTTGAGCGTTTCCATTGTCCAACGACATTCGATTGGGAGATAGTAGCTAGGTTTTCTGTGCCAAGTCATCACCCTAGTCATAGTGTGTCGTCGGGTCTTAGTCGGGTTAATTGTTTAAATTGTTCCTTCTCTTTGATTATTTAATCACTTGTTATAAAGGAAAATAAATGCTTTTGTAATTGAATTGGGGATTAAAATTGATCTGGTATTATGTTAAGTAATGTAATTTATTTTATTATTAATTTAATTTAATTAATAAATAATTTAATCGTGGATTAAATCTATTTTATTAATTAATTAAATTTATGATGTTGAAATAAGTTAAGTTGGTTATGGATAGATTGTTTGAAATTGAAAAATAAGAAAAAGTATTTAAATTTCATTTTTAGAAAAGTTTGAATTCAAAAATTGAAAAATAGAGATATTTTGCTATTCTGTTTTTGAAAATTTATGAGGGGTGGTTGCATAGATATTTTGAGATATTTTTTAAGAATTTTCTTTATTATTTGAATTTTCTTCATAAGTTTTTTTCTCAACAAGTATGAAAATTTGAGAATAGAGGAGAGGAAGAAATTTTTGCATTTTGTGGGTTTTGGATTGAAGCTATGGAGATTGTTGAGTTGAACTTGGAATCAAGGCAGGAAACTTTGCACCATCTGGATCTCCTCACAAACTCAAAAATACCAGGTTCATGTCTTTAAAATAGTTGTTTTTGAAATTTTATTTGTATATGTTATTGTTGAAAATCATGTTGAAAAGCATTTAAATCTTTTGTATGATTGCAAAACAAACCCAGTTTGATTCTTGTTTTCAAAGATTTGGAAGAAAACCTCTGTTTTGAAATAAATTGCTTCAAAAGAAAAATGAGTTCTTGGCTATAATTATTTCAAATTTTATTTGTTCAAATTATTTCTTCAATCTGTTATGGGGTGTTTGAATCCTTATATATATAAATATATATTGTTATATATATAAATATATATTGTTATATATATATATACATATATATATATTCTTTTAAAAATTCATCTAAACGGGGGGTATGCTATCAAAATTTTCCAAACCCCACTATGGTGGTGCACGGATTTAAAAAAAAACTGCAAACTTTTTTTTTTTTAAAAAGACAAAAAAAGAAGAAGTTTTGGGGGGGTTGGGGGCTCACCCCCACCACACCCCCATGGGAGGTGCATGGGGGGAGCCACGCCCAACGCGACCCCCATGACCCACTCACCACCGGTGCGGTGGCTATTTACATAGCTGCCGTTGCCACCATCGCCGGTGGTCAGCTGTGCTGTGCACAACACCACCAGAGATGGTGGTCGGCTGTGTACATAGCCACCACCACCGACGACGGTGCCCCTACTAGCAACACTGACTATGTAAACAAAGTCGGTGGAAACCTTAGCATGTGGCCCCAGGGATATCAGCCGACCGACCTTAGGGTTTGCCGCGCGGCATGAGGACGCCCTTGGGTTCGATTTTTTTTTATATGATAAAATATAATATATATATAAATTAATATTTTATTATTATATTTTAATAATATTAAAATATTAATATGTATTATATGAATATTTAATATTATATTATATAATATTATAATATTATATTATATAATATTATAATATTATATATATATATATATTAAATAATTAAATATAGAGGTATATATGTAATATATATATACAAAATACACAAGTGTATATATATTTTAAAATATGATTTATTGAAGGCATGATTTAAGGTTAATTGAAGAAATTAAAATATTGTGTTTTAATCAAATTATTGACTTTATTTAAAAAAAATATATTTAGATGGAATAATATATTTGTTTTAAATAATATGGATATTAAGTTATGTTAAATTGTTTTGGAAATGATTATATCAAGTAGAGGAAACATTTATTTATTTTAAAATGTTATATTCTGAATGGTTGAAATAAATGTTTATTTTGTAATTATTGAAAACAATTAGAGAATGTGATATTTGATTTAAATTTCATCTTTGTCTTAAAGAGATGTTATTTAATTTAGTTTTATTAATGCGATGAATTATTCAAGGTTAATGAAGAAATGGATTTAGTAAATCCAAAGTAGATTTAATTCTTGTCGTTTTGCTCGTCTTGATTGTGAACTATTTCCATTCTCGTTTGGGGGAAATTGTGTGATCAAGATTAATAAGTCTTCCAGAGGTCTATTAAATATGGGGGTTGCGTATTATGTTTTTCAACCTATTTTGAATCCCTTGGGTTGTGCATGGTACGTATTCAGTTAATAACCCAGTTTCCATGAACGGGGATGTTTTGTGACTCCTTGGGTTAGGAGTGGACTAGGTGTTTAGTGCCTCATTGTAAGGAGTGGCTTGGTTATTTTTTTGTTATCTCCAATGTTAGGAGAGGGTTTTGACTTTTGTTGCCTCTTGAGAAAGGAGTGGTCATGTTATCTCATTTGTTTGCACTTTGGTACCCTTGGAGTTTGGATGGTATGTGTGTTGTCAAGTAGAAGAGTGGCTTTTGTAGGGGCCATAGCCCAAAGAGGTAAATTGGGTAACCTTCAGAGGTGGTTTAATCAAGTGATAACTAAAACAATACTTAGAAGATTAGGTGGTACTTCTCACTAATCAAGATAATTTTGCCTCACTCAGACACAAATGCTCGTTTAGACTTGGGATGAGTGGGAAGGCCTGGAATGGCAAGGTCATCTATCTTTTCTATATGAAAGGTATTTGATTCCGCATTAGTAAGTATGAGGGATGGGGATCGGTTGAGGCCACCAAGATAGTCAGAGCCTATGAAGATCTGCAGTGGGTAACTCATGACGAGTTGTGTGATGACACTCAGTCTAGGACAATAGTTGGTATTTGATTTTGTGTGTATGGTTCTCTTAACATTCTTGATCTGTTTTATCTAGAAGCAATGTGGCCATGTTGAAGTTGTACTTGTGTTGTACATATGAGTTGTTGTGTTGGTATGGTTCAGTTTTGTTTTAGCCTATGTCTAGAGGTAGATGGTCTTGGTTAGGATTCCTTCTTGATATCTCCTAGCACGGGGGGTGGGCCTTTTGGTACCACTTGGTTGGGTGGCGTGCACCTTACTCTGTTGGGATTTCTTCTTGATCATCTGGATGAGATTTCCAGTTGGAGAGCTCGTATGATCCAGTTTCATTTCATGTTATATTAATTTAAGTTGAATCTTGTAATTTATTACCCCTCATTTGTTATTGAGGTGGAAGGTTGTAATATATAATCATACTTATTGGCTTTACCTCATTTGGAGAATGAGAGATGTAATCTTATTATTTAATTAATATTATTCATAGTCTATGGTATTCCTTATTGTGATGATGTAATTTATCTTGTTTGGAATGTATGTGTTTAATTTCTTAAGTAAATAAATGATATGGTTTCAATTCATGATTTTTGTTGAGGTTCTAAATAACCTTTGGCTCGTAACCTTAGAGGTTGTTGGCATTGGGTATTGAACTTGCACGTTAATTGTTCTTTAACAAAAAAAAATTAGTCCATTTAAGTAGTTAATCGTAACTTCCTCTAGGGTTGTGTGGTGGGGTGTTACAGTAGGCGAGATAGATTTTATGCAAATAAGGAAGCATTTAGTTTTGATAAGGTGGATGAATCCAATACTAGGGTCAAAGTGACTCCTTGGACTCTCTTAGACCACCACCTAGTCTTGGTCAAAGTGATTCTGGAAAAAGATCAGCCTGCCATCGCCAAAAAAGAGGATAAGTTCTTGTTGAATACAAGGTTGTTGGAGAATGAGGATTGTTGTGATGCCATTTTTACGATCAAAGAAATCAACAAATGGATGCACAAGGGGCTCTCTAACATTGAAAGATGGAATACAAATGTGGAATCCTAGAAAAAAATCTTCCAAACTATTAAGTAGGAGAAGGGAAAAGACCTAAGAAGGAAAGAGAATTTTCTACAAGGGAACCTCCTAAAAGCTGAAACTTCCCTACAAGTGGATCCTAATAATATATCTCTAAATGAGGTGCTACTATCTGCGAAGGGTGAACTAAGGAAAATTTGGTTGCTAAAAGACCAAGGCATCAAAATTCGGGCAAGACTAACTTGGATGACTCAAGGGGAGAGAGGTATAAATTTTTTCTTTAAATGCCTAAAAAGGAAAGAAGCAAAGGATAAGGTCAATGTGATTTGGTACAATGAAAAACTGAGAAAGGATCCTAAGGATATCCACAGTTGCTTCCTTCAATTCTACAAGGACCTCTTTGCTTGAAAAGGGAATAATACACAAAGCCAAAAGGCAAGAGAGGACTATAAAAAACTAATCCCAAAGAAAATATCTAAGCAAGACTCTAGCCTACTGAATAGACACCTCTCCCTGGAAGAGGTTGAGCATGTGATCTTGGCCCTAAACAATGACAAGGCCCCGGGGGTGGACGAAATACCCATTGAGTTTTATAAGAAGAACATAGATTGGGTGAGTGATGAACTCCTCAATGTATACATAGAGGCAACACAAGCAGTCTCTCTAGGTAGAAAAGTAAATAAAGGAATTATAAAGCTAATCCCTAACGAGGGAGATAGTGCACTTGCTAAAAATTGGAGACCAATAACATTGTTGAATGTCTCCTACAAATTTTTTGTGAGCCATAGCCCAAAGACTTGTTGGGTTGCTTCCAAAAATGATCAACAACATACAAATAGGTTTTATCAAGAGGAGATACATCCTTAAGAACCTCCTAACAAGTTGGGAGGCATGGGCTAGAACCTCTAGAAAAAACATGGGATATGATAGAATAGAGTGGCCTTTCATAATGATGGTCCTTGAATTGGTTGGGTTTCCAAAGAGAATTTGTAGAATGATTTGAACACTTATGAAAGATGCAAATGAAAAAATAGAGATAAATGGATGCTTGGTAGAGGAATTTGATTTGAAGAGATCCATAAGGAAAGCCTACCCCCTAACCCCTTCACTATTTTTTATAGCTGCTAATGCAATGCATTATATCCCTAAAGATAACCACCTATGCCCCAAAGTAAATTGTCTTATACTACCAAATAAAGAAGAATTAATAAACCTTTAGTTTGCAGATGACACAACCCTTATTATAGAGATGGATGGAGAGAATGTGGGCCACCTCATGGGAAAAATTGAACACTTGGACAAAGCTACAAGCGAGCAAGGATCTCAATAAACAAATATATCATGGTCAATTGGGAGGAAAATCAACCTCCATGGTTTGAAAGGTTGGGGCTACAATGGGAGGGACCAAATAAAATAGTAAGATACTTGGGGATCCCCTTTATAGTCAGCCCCAACTTGAGAGACATGCGCGATTAGGTGAAGGGAAAGATTGAGAAAAAGTTAAACAATTGGAATAAAAAGTACCTCTCTTTGGCAGGGAGGGCTCACGTGTGCCAAAAAATCCTATCTTCTTATAACATTTGCTACTCCTCAGCATGACTCTTCAACAACTATATCAAGTTGAGGAAACACAAAATAAAATCAAGAATTTCCTATGGTCATATGGAAAAGGCAATAAGAAAAGGAAAACAATAAAGTGGGAAATTTTCTATATGGATAAGAAAATAGAAGGCCTGGGTCTCAAAAAATTAAAACAACAAGGCATAGCCCTAGCAAAAAAGTGGATGCACACAAAGCACTCATAGAGATCAACCCTAGAAAGTTTTTGTTAGAAATAGCATTCTGCTTGCTACTAAAAGAAAAGCCAAAACTTGGAAACAATTGCCTCTTTGTGACTTGATAGTTAGTGGTTTTGCAATAGCCCCTACTGGGTCCAAAGTCTTTAAAAGCTTGTGGAAATATTGGGATTCCTCAAAAGATAAAATTATAGAGAGGTTTCAAACTAACATGGACACCAAAAATATCTTCTTGGAAAGATTCATTTGGTGGAATGCATTCCATAATGACAAGACCCTGGCATTAGTATAGGGGTTCTCTACTAAATCTTCGAACCAAAAAGGTTTGTCCTACTTTGACTAGATCCTAAAAGAGGGTAATCTAAAATATTGGAATGCTCTGGAAATTGAGTTTGACTTGCCATGAACTCAAAAAAGAACATTTGAAACCATAAAAAAAATATGGTAATAGCCACGACTAACATAAATGCTAAGAAAAATAATGTGCATGATCTTAAGTGACTATAAAATAACATTATTCTAGGTTTAAAAGTGAAAGAGATCTATGCTCTCCTGAACATCAATCTAGAACTTGCAGGGAGGCTAAACCAAAAGTGGGAGGTAAACTTATGCAATAAATAATGGAACCAAATCTTGAAGAATAATTGGAATAATACATTGGAACCTAAAAATGTAGCATTTAGATGGATGTTGTTAGTGCGAAGATTACCAAATGTGGACTCTAGTAAGAATCTATTAGATTGTAGCATCTATAACAAAATTTATTTTGTTTATTGTTTTTATTCAAAATAAATTTGGAATATTTTTAAAATTGACATGTTGAAAGGTGGGAAAATAAGAGAGGAAATAAAATTAGAAATTATTGTGAGAAAATATAATGGCTTTGGAAAAACTAATAACCTATTCTGGCTAATATTATCAGCTAAAATACTTTGGCTTATTTGGAAAGAAAGGAATAAAGTAATCTAACAAGGTTGTAGAAGAGATCTTACTGAGTCTTTTATAAATCTCACTCTCCACTCTATTTATGTGCAAATATCTACCAATGTCCAAGTATCTAAGGAGAAGTTGAAAGAACTAATGGACGAAGGAAAGGTAGAAATCAATAAGAAAGAAGTGGTATTTGCTAAGTAGTGGTTGTACCATAGAGAGACATACAATATGGAGAAAAGTGGCTACTTGAATAGAAGAGGTCCAAATCCTAGAAAAATTGGCATCAAAAGGAAAGGGAAAGAAAGCAAGGAGGGGGGCTAATGTCCTCTCCCACTCATTTTTGCATAAACTATTATATGTACAAATGTATTAGCATTGTGCAATGATCTAAGCCTGGAAAAATGTAACTAAGATAGAAAGATTACAAATAACCAAAGGGATAGAGCAATGGCCCCATATATAATGGATCAATGTACTAAAATCAACACCCTTGATGTTGTTACTCTATTATGTACCTTCAACTATAATGAATACAAAAAATAATTGTACCAAGGTAATATATAAATGTTGGCACGCATTTGAATTTAAACATTGCAAGGTACACATGAATGGGGTATAAAATGTAAGTCTTGTACACAATAAGGGAAATTGATAATAAAGTTAGGGCATGAAAATTTTGGTTAGGTCAATATAGTACAAATTTACTTACAAATATGTACCATGTAATAGAATCTTTAAAAGAGTGTTGCATTGTTTCAATCCTCAATACTCATGATATCATATCTAGAAATAAACTTTAACCTTTCCCAAATATTTTTAATTTCTTCTAAAATATTCATAGGACATGTAATAATTGATCATTTTAGGTAAGCATAATAAGTTGAGTCCACTTTTAGGTCAAAAAGTGGTAGAAATTTTACTAAAATATTTTTTTTTCATAGTTGAGGTAAAAATTTGAACTTACACAAAGAATATTAACATGGTGTAGGAATATGGAATGTAGGATTTAACTTTTAATTTTCAAATATGGAATTTTTTTTAATGATATGTAAAAAATTTGGTGCTCTACATTTTGGGAGATAAAACAAGCAATTTCATACAACTTTCACTCAAGGAAACCCTAGAGATCTCAATCCAAGGATGGAATGAGGGAAAGAGATCTGCAATAAGGTGTCCTAGGGTGTGATTAAATACAATAAGATGGTTCACCACCAAGCTAGGGCTTGGAAAGACAATGAATGGATGGAATGTGAAAACCTAACTATATGACATAGAATATGAAACTAAAAGACAAAATAACAAATTGAGAATGAGTGCAAAAGGGTAAGTTGAAGAAAGATGAGGTTAAAAAAAGCTCCAAAACCTTGAAATTCTACTATTTGATTCTCACTAGAACTCATATGCCAGTCTGGGTGATTTAGTCCTGGACTAGGGTTTCTATTCAAAAATTGGAATCTCTCAAGGCCTATTCTAGATCTCCTGAAAGCTGGAAAAAGGCAATATTGGTTCTCATACGCCACAAGTGGCAATTTAGCCCCATTATTAGAGTTTGGTTAAAATTCGAGTATTCTCTAGTGATCTCCTATAGCTTCTCTCCTATATCTCTATGTGTGAAATCCTAAACTCTACCCTGTAGATGACTTTCTGTGAAGATGACAACCTTGTGACAACTTGACAAATTTCTTTAATCTTGCAATTTAGTCTTCAAAGGATCTTCAAGCTCCAAAATTCCTAGATCTGCAATCACACATGTAGATAGAAAAACTTGTTGTATTTTTAGGGGATAGGAATTTTCCTTGGTCAAACATTATTTATGTAGGTAAACTATATGATGAAACAGTGAAACATGAAACATGAACAATGATACCTTGAATGATGTATTGAAATGTAAATCAACAATCTAACATGAAGTGGCCATGTAGAATGTAGATCTTGATCTTGAATTAGATATGGAACAATGCTTAACTTGGATCTTCAATGCTACATCAACAACATTAGCTCAACAACATGCTTGATGCTTGATGACCTTGACATGATAATGGGTCTTGAATTGCTACAACAAATGATAAAATCTACCTTTGAATGCCTTAGAAATGAACTTGAATACTCTATGATGATCTTGTTAGATCTTAGGATACTTGATTCTTATTTGATAGGTTGATATTGTGATTTATTAGGTGAAATAATGATTTGAAACCTTGTTTATATAGGAATTCCATATAACTTACCATTTATTAGATTCCAAATGTTGACATTCATGAAATTTGAATTCAAAACCTTGATTTATCGCTCAAAACCCTAAAAAGGTGTCAAAATGGGACTCACATGCCACAAGTGGTGTATAGGTTCCATTTAGGTGGGACTCATATGCCCAAGGTAGCGTATGGGTCCCTCCAAGCCTTTTCAAGCAAAGGAAATGTTGAGGAGTTAGGATATTAGGTGTATTTGTTGATTATGTCACTATTTCAATTGAAATATGCCTTAAGATGCATAATAAAGGGTCTTAAGGGCCTATTAATGTTGATATGAAGGTCATAAATGTAACAAGGCCCAAAACTTAATGTGAAGGTGTAAATAAATACACTTTAGAACACTAAATTAAGGCAAAATTAGGTCTATTTAGCTTAAAAGGGCCCTAAACCTAATATGAATGTTTAAAGCACATTAAAAAACTAGATCAAGGCAACATTAGGTTAATTTTATTGTTAATCAGTCCCAAATTAAGTGTAAAAATGTAAAGGATGCCATTTTTCTACGCTACATTTACCCCCGACTTTAGTGAGAGGAGGAACTTGCTTCAAACTCACACTAAAGTAGAAATTCAAGAGGGGTCCATGTGTACTGATGTGGATGGTCTAGGATGAAAAATATCAAGGGGGTGGTCATGCCCCTAGGATCCAAGATCCTACACCAAACCAACATAAGAAAAAAGAGAGAGACACACAAGGTGTATGATATGCAACAAAACAAGATACACGAACATGTAATATCAAAGACATAAATACGAAAGAAAAAGAGAAAGGTGGATCAAGTTTTGACTATTTGTCCCACACATTATGGATTAGATCTAAGTTTTTTTTCCAAAAATGCATGCTCACTCTGAGGCAATGAAACTTTAGGCTATCCATGGTGTGAATATCTAAAAAGGTGAGACACATATGCACATGTTCGATATGTTCTCACACACATAAGCAAGTGGATATGGTAAAGTCATGCCTAAGTTCGGCTCCCATATGTACAACCATACTAGAGCTATAACTCCTTATAACTTTGATAAGGCACCACTCAATGTTAGGAATATAAACTTTCACTAAGAAAGAAAAACTTCATATGCTTAATACTCACAAACAAACAAGATGGCTCCACAGGCAAGCAAAGTGTGTTATGCAAGGTGGCCATATATTAATTATTGTAAATGAAAACTAGTGTAAGGTATGTTCAAAGAGATTTTTATTAGTTCATGTAAGGTATCTTCTTAGGGAAAATCATGCCTAATGTCTCCAAGAGAGGACAAGTCAAATAAATTCCATGCGTTCAGAGGAAATCAAACCCAATGACAGCACCAAGGAAATGATGCATTGCAAGAATAGAGAAAAATCACATAGTGAAACATGAGTGTTGATGTATGCCCCCACGTTAAAGTAGCTGCTAACACCATTCTTGTGAGAAATTGCTTTAAAGTAGAAGAAGACATGAGAGCTTACTCAGAAAGCCCTATACCAAGTCATATGTTCTCGAATGAAACTACGTCATGACTAAGGGGTAGCCCCGAAAACTCAATACATCACTTGTAAACCAGCTTAAGGCATGCCATCCACATCTATATATACGTGGAAGGCAGTAAACTATCCAAAAGAAATGACAACAAGTGACATATGAGGAAAAGGCTACCAAACCCCTTGCCCCCACTTAGTGCAAGACAAGGGTGAGCCGAGATGATTGATGAGAAACATGAAAATTAGTATCAATTAGAGGAACTAGGTGCTTCAACAAAAGGAAGAGCACCACACTCCTTAAGATGTTCAATTTCATTATCCAAAGCCTTATATTCATTAGTAGTGTGGACATCAAAATCTTCAAATGGTTAGCATGATCCTAACATCCTCATAGAATAATACAACCTTCTTCAAAATAAATGACAAAACTAATCCAAGAATGCAAAGAAGACATGAAGTATATCTATTCTATGGTGGATTGGTGCTATCCTTTGTGTAGAAGATAGCCCTTTCCCAATCCTTGATAAGCTTAATTAGGTGATATAAAATGAGATGCTAAGTGAATTCAAGATGCCTATAGTGATAGTGCTCAAATTGTAGATGAAAAATTGTGTTTGGCCAAAAAAGTCAAACAAGAGAGTTAATGAAGGCATATTCCTTGGGAATATTCCTTTGTGAGGGAAATAGGTGTTTTTAATAAATCAATTTAAATGATTTATTGTGGAAGTGGATGAATCTAGAGGATTCAGGTGATTAGGATTAAATTAATCTGGGTTTGATTAATCTAACAGGAGTTTAGGTGATATGATATTTGAATTGAACTTTTTTATTTGTTTTAAATCAAATGAGAGGAAAATGGATTTAATTAAATATAAGTGATTTAATTAAATCAGGAACTATAGGAGATAATTAAATAATTGGATTTATTTAATTAAAGAGATAAGCTTAATGAATTAATTAAATTGGTTTATTTAATTAATAGGTGAAATAACGCTGAATGAAGTGTGATTAGATGCATGCGTATATTTTTCATGTCTACATTTTTCCCCTCTTTGAAGCAATGTACTTATTGCATTGGTTCAAAGAATGATGTCATTGACATCAAAATTAAAAAAATTATGATTTTTTCGGATCCCCCAGCGAAAAGAAGTACGTTAGTACATTGCCCCCTCGAGAGATCGAGCGAAAAGATTCGATTTGAGGTCGATCTCGCGACAAAGAGGTTCAAAATGGATGTATGGATGGTTATGACTATATGATAATGATGATGTAAATGAGATGTTTGGAAGATGCTTAGAATAACAAATTTATATTATCCTAAACAACTCAAATGATTATGAAAATGGGATGTGAGATGAATGCGATCGATGATGTTGTCCTACGATGATATGATGTGATTATGCAGGATGCAGGATGGATGCATTGTTAGCGTGAAAGAGGATAGAAGAATGAGGGGTCAACCCTTGAATCTAAGAAGATGCAGAAGTCCAACAAGTCCACTAGTCGTTGGGACTTTATTGGATATGATGATGAATGATGATGATGTATTGCTTATCCAAGGATGGGAGAGATAAAGAGCATACCCTTCTTTATGTTCGATAACACACATAGGTGCGATGCATCAAGGTATTAAGAACCACGATGGCATGGTGCCTAGTGTGATGGACTTTGACTCGTCAAACAGATAGGAGTACTCTTGTTCACACTTGAAAAACATAACCTTATTTAGAATGCAGTTCATATATTCCAGACATCTCAGGCCAAAACATAAAAAGGAAAGCCTTCTTATGTGGTCAACAAGACACCTAAAACATCCTTCCTACAAACAAAACAAAGTACACATGATAAAGTTATTTTACAAGAATATCCAACAAGCACAACAGATAAAAAGATAATGATCATTGCCCCATTCCCTTCTCTCTAAACCTGTTTTGTTTACGCATCATCGAGAGGTCCTTGGAATGAGCACAAAATAAGATAAGTCAAAAAGACCAAAATAAAGTAAACAAACAAGCTAATGTTCTTCATATCACTAGCCAAGGCTAAACTAAGGGGTTACCTGATGCTTATATCCATCATGGGAAGGATTCATCCTAGGACATGTAGTGATCAGGGTTTTGATGAGACTGATTTGGGTGATAAGCTATTGATACTCTGAGCTGACCAACTTGCTGACTTATGGATCTAGACATGAGACTTTGTCAATTAGGTGTTCACTTTTGAACCTACTAGACTTGCTTTTGAATGACTTACCAAAGGATGAAAGTGACGATGCTTTATTAGGAATGATGATTATTATGGGTGAAAGCGAGAAGAGACGGGTGCACCATTTTGGATTTTTCAGCTATTTGGATGTTTTTGGTGTTTTGAAAATGTTTTGAGGCTGTTTGTCAAATTTTGAGATGTTTTACAAATGTTTTTGGTATTTTCAAGATTTTTACGAATGTTTTTGGATTTTGTGTCTCAAGGGTCAATCAAGGATTAGCCTTGCCTATGTTTAATCTCAAAGATGATGTAGTTCGGATAAGGTGAAAGACTGGCAAGACTCAAATGATGAATTTTTGAAGATTTTCTGATATTTTGACATGTTTTTGAGTTTTTTGATGATTTTTCCGAATGTTTTAGATTTTTCGCATGATTTTGACAATTTGGAGGTGGATACGTGATGATATTAGTGATTTGTTTTGGGATTTTGTTGGAAACCAAGCCTAATGTTGATCAATCAGATTGATGAATTGATAGTTTGACTAAGTGTGTTAAGTCAAACAAAAGTGATAATGCACTTGTAAACTCTAGGAAGTTGTGTTATCCTAGAGTAAATTCATACACAAGGGGGTAGTTTGACTAAGTGTGTTAAGTCAAACAAGTTGATGATGGATTGGATAATTTGACTAAGTGTGTTAAGTCAAATAAGATGATAATGCACTTGTAAATTCTAGGAAGTTGTGTTATCCTAGAGTAAACTCGTGCACAAGATGATAGTTTGGCTAAGTGTGTTAAGTCAAACAAGGTGATAATGCACTTGTAAATTCCAGGAAGTTGTGCTATCCTAGAGTAAAATCATGTATGAGATGATAGTTTGACTAAGTGTGTTAAGTCAAACAAGGTGATAATTGATTGGATTCGATTGATCAAGATTGATGAAGCTTGATTGGGAAAAAAATAGCTTTGATGATTTTGATGTGACGCTGAAGTACACATTAGATGCAACTAATATGGATTGCTTGGATTGATGTTTGATGAAATATAAATCTTGATAAGGAACATAGTCTTGTCAAAATATGCCATGGGCTAGTGATTTGGATTCGTGCTCACAAATGCTTTGACCAATCTGATTTCACGTTTTCCAGTGAGCACTTGGATCACCACATAAGTGTGTAGATATAGATCAAGATTTATTCTCAAAGCAAGATGCAAACATTTGTCCCCAGTGTCTAGCAATGTTTGAATGACCATGGGAAGATGCTTGGATAGACAGATGGATGAATGGATATGGACCCTCTTGCGATAAGATAAGGTGTTTGCATAAAGGATTCTCATTTGGATAATACTTCAAGGCTTAGATAACGTTGGATTGGATAGGATTAGTGAAAATGACCCATGTCAAGATGATTACCACAAGCAAGTGTAAAGTGTTTACTAAACCTTTATCAAGATCTAGATAAGGTAGATAGATGGTAATGGGTCAGATAACCAATTCATGGATGGATGAATGATATGGATGGAAAGATGGCTTTATTATGGATGTGATAAGATGCTTTCTCTTGAACTGACGCACATAGATGCTCGATTCTACACATGATGCCTGTTTGCCAGGTTTTCATCACGACACCTGTCCAAAGCATCACCGAAATGGTTTTCGTTAGAGGATGATTTTTCTCTTTATTGTTTTTCAATCCTTTTTCCCGATTTATTTATTTTTGGATTTATTTTGGTATTTTCTAAGAGATTTTAAGCTAATGCTGAACCACCTCGTGGTGTTGATGTAGATTCTTTTTTCATAATGTGCCATCGGTATCCTACTTGAAGAAGCTTCTTTGCCAAGATACGTGCACTTGAAAGCAACTTTAGAGATTCATGACCTGCTTTGCTAACACTAGAGTTAACTTTGTCTTTGTGCACACATCACGATAGAGTGCCTTCTGAATCCTTATGATGAAGGGTCGCTGCCAACACATAGTCAATGTGAGGATTGGATATCATGCATGGAGGCATGGATGATGAACTGTGTTTAGGAATAAAATATGGATTGGTTGACAGTTTGGAACCTTTGACTCTCCAAACTTGGGAAGATGAGAAATGATGGGTGGATATGGAAGTGTGTGTGGAATTAGGACCAATTGCTTGCTACACTTCGTATGTTGTTTGAGAAGCATTCTTTTGCCTTTGTGGACATCTTTGATGGATACTTTTCCCTTTTTGATTTTGCCCCATAGTTTCTTTGACTAATGGAGTATGATAGGGATAATATTTCTATGTATTTTTTGGTATCCACTTGTATTTGATTTGTTTGATATGCTTTTTAGCTTCTTTTTCCTTGATTTCATTCTTCATGCTTTGATTCCAATCTCTCTTTTGATGTTGGTCCCAATTCGTGGATGGGGTGATGGGTGGATGCAGATTCATGATGTGGTGGGTTGTAGTATTGGTATTGGTTTCATCATAAGGATTCTTCAAGCCCCCTATGTTGATGCTTGCTTGAGACGAATTTGCCCCCAGTTTTGTGGAAGTATCATTGATCTATTTATATCCCTTTATTGTTGAATAACCAAGGCCTTGATGCCTATGATTGTCAACAATTTGCACTGGTTCCAGGATACCCTGTTCATGTAGGCCTAATCCTCCGCCTTGATAATTCATTTGTTGAAACATTTTATTTGCAACAGGATATGATTCAACTTGGAAACAAGGTGTTAATCCTTCTCTGCTTCATGGTGGATCTTCAAAAGTGACAACTTCTTTATTGATGAGGTATCTTGCCCTAAGAAAGGTAAGTGATCAAAGTTTATAAGTTATAGGATCCTCCACATGTGGGATGCATGCCTGATTGATATCTTTAGCTTGATCTTGTGAAATATCAAATTTTAATGCTTCTTTAAGAGGTGTTGGTGATTTAATGTCCTTGTAAAAGTCTTCCTCATGATTCATTCTTGATATGATTTCACATGATGTTTCTAATTCACAACTTTTGTAGAAGACTTCTTCATGACCCATTTCTGATATGTCTTTGCATTTCTCTATATCTTGATCATGTGTACAAATGTTAAGAGTAGGTGACTCTTGTTCCTTGGTAAGAGTATGAGACTCTTGTTTTGAATGACGGTCATCTATGTGTCCATCCAAAGAAATCATCTCATGGGTAGATGGAGGGGTATGTGCTATGTGGATATGATCATCATTTGTGACATCTTGTATAGATAAAAGCGTGCCCATTAGATCATTGTAGTATCTCGAAGATACAAATTCTTGATCTTGGTTAATGTCAGAATTGCTTTCAACATGCTTTGGATCAAGTTCTTGACATGGGTCAATTTCAAAGGATGGATTGCTTTCTTGGATATTTTTATTAGGCATGGAAAGTGGCTTAATATCCTCTTGATCTGTGAATGGACTTCGATCAAATGGCGAGTTAGGGATTCCTAAAATATCTGTAACCATGAGGTCAAAGGATGCCAATATGTCTTGGGAAGGAACATTGCTAGACCTTGGTGATAGATGTTGATCATGCTTTCTGCATGGAACCCTCATTGTCAATATGTCTTGGGAAGGAAAAATCATTCTTTCCAAAATATGTTTCTGCATGGAACCCTTACTATCCAACTAACAAAAATAATGCACGACATCGATATTTGCAAGATGAGCCATGCTTGCTAGATATAATTGAGATCTTCTCTAGAAATACACTCGTTTACTACAAATAATTAATTAGTTGTGTCCAAAGGTACAAAAAATATACTGAATCAACGTACCTACACAAAAAAGGGTCAAACTATAGAGTTTTGTTACAAAGCTCCTTGGAATGAATGTCTTACCTCTTCATTGTCTTGCGATGAATCTAGAAAGAAAATGTTTACTCCTGGACGTAATGTTGATAGTTTAAACATACACCATCCAAAAAATATTTCAATATGGAGAGCTAATATGAATTTTCAACCTGTTGTTTCAAAAAATATCGTTCTTAAATACATTACAAAATATGTATCTAAGGCACAACAATCTGAGAGATTTATTGATATGCTAACATGAATATGTAGAAAATAAGTACCAAAAGACAAATCTCTTGCAACATATATAAAGTTCATGATTGAGATTATTGCAGACCATGATATAGGTGAACAAGAAACATGCCATATGCTAAAAAAATTGTAAGTTGTTTATAATTTTCTATTTATGACACTAAATTTAAGGTGGAAAGTATTTCATTGAAGCAGAACAAACTCAGATGAAAATAAATTGCAATTGACCTATTTACATTCTTAAATAAAAATTCCTATTGAGATGAAAACAATAACATTGATTGAATTTGCATGAGCATTCTCATTTTCTTCCAAATATAAAGGGTGTAAGTGGAAAGATAGAAAACCAAAGGTAATTATTAATATCTTTCTTCGATTCTTTGCTATTCCAAATGAGGATTCTAAACATTTTGAATCATTTTGTTGGAGTGAACTACTTCTATACAAGAATTTTTATGCCATTACAACAGATATAGGTATCATTAAAGATGATATTGTTGTAAATTCGAAGGAAATGAGTGCACATGATATGTACTATGTATGGCATGTTGACCACTTAACTAAAATAGAGGTTAACCATGATGAGGAAGAGGATATTGATGATGAGATAGATGTAGAAAATATAATACAAATAAATGAATGGGATTTTCTATCACAAATGGGCCTTGATAGTGGTAGAAATCTAAATACCCTTGAAATGATAGGTAGACGTGACTTTGATAATATCAACAAATAGGATGACCATACTACACCTCAACATTTACACACCATTGCAAAAAAATTCATAAATACAATCAAGCTCTCCGAGAAAGGTGACCAATCCACATTTTCGTTAAATGATCCAACATATCCACCATTTCCCAAGAAAGAACTAACACTTACTGGATTGTTAAAAACACTACAATAACAATTTGTTCAAGAAACCTTTGCACATGATAATTAAAGGAACAATAGGTACTATAAAATCCTATCAAATCCATTATATTAGGCATGAACCTTGGAATTTAGCGTCAAAACAATATAAACCACTCAAATTTGTTGTTTCTCCCATAGGAATCACAACATTCAACATACATGCCTCAACCATACATACAGCTCTTAAGATTCCAATTAAAATGTAACCATTAAAGGGATAGTCACTTACAGTGTTTCAAGAAGATATAAGACACATTAAATGCCTCCTTGTTGATGAGATGCGCTTCATAGGACCAAAGTTACTATTAAAAATAGATAGTATATTGTGTGAAGCTTTCCCCCACCAACAACACTTGTGCTTTGGTGGGAAATTTATCATTCTTATAGGTAGCTTTGTGCAACTGCCACCTATTATGGACAAACCTATCTATGCATCACACACATGCCAAATTCTTATAGGACCAATCCACTATAATTATTAAATTGCAAACAATTTTTCGTTAGTAGGTGACATTCAAACTCAAATTGACTTTTGTCAAACATTACAAAACATGAGTAATGCAAAACAAACTAAAAAGGATTAGGAATTAATAATGACTTGCATAAATAAATTACTATGACATGATAAACAAACATATTTTAACTAGTCAATGCACCTTTTTTTTATAAATGATTTAGTTAAGATACACAACAAAAAAATGTTGAAGCTACTAAGTCTTCCTATTGCACTTAGTGATGTAATAAGAACACACATAAAATTGAGCATGAACAATGATGTTGATTAACTTCCCCAATAATTCTGGCTATGTAAAGGCCAACACATCATGCTAAATATAAACCTATGGATTTAAACATGTCCTGTGAATGGGTCCCTTGGAAAGGTGCTAGATATTGTGTACATAGTTGGCTCTAAACCACTTGATTTACCTTTGTATGTGGTTGTGTGATTTGATAAATACAATGACCCACCTTGGAACCAAGATGACCGAAAAAGTATACCTATAACACCCATATCTCTAGGTAATTGTAGATAAATACCACTATCCATGGCATGGGAAATTACCATACATAAATCCCAAGGACTAACCCTCAACAAAGAAACAATCAATATAGGTAAAATAGAAAGACAAAGCTTAACTTTTACATCTATATCTATAATTAAAACAATGAAGGGCCTTTAGAAAGAACCACCATTCTCCTTTGATCAATATTCAAGAATGAAAAACAATCCATACAAAATTATTAGAAAAAAGGAAGAGTCTCTACTACATCTTCTCTCATTACAATTAGTCTTGGTACACATTTTTTAAATGTAAAATTCTCTACATAAACTTTCAATTTTTTTGTTACCATCTTCAAAGTATATGTTTCATGAAGATAAATTTAAAATTAATATATTCACAACTTCATTGTGTATAGGTGGGTGTTTTATATTCATATATTATTGTATCATTCCCACATACCAATATTATATTCTCTTACCTATAATTCCTTTGCTAAACACAAAATTTCAATTTTCTATAGTTAGTACCTCTTACATAAGCTGAACCATGCATTAATGATATAATTCCACTAACTTCTTGTTTCATTATGTAGGAATGAAATAAATGAATAACCAAAAGAATTTTTCCAGGCTCATTTCATACAAGCACAACGAATCATCAAATATAAAATCCTCAAAAAATGAAATTGTTACAAATATTTCCTTCAATTTTCTATAAGAAAATATATAATACAAATATATTTTAAATTTAGCAGACAATATTGTATACATTTCCAAGTTGTGTTAAAAAATTATAAATATAATAAAAATAAACTTCCTTATCATGTTAACTTTCATATAATTCTCTATCGACGTAACATTGCACCCCTCCTGATACAAGTGCTAGTTTAATAAAATGTAATAACCCTCCGTTTTGCTTCTTGTTTGGTTTGCTTTACGCTATGTGTGGATGCAACTACTTTGATACCGAATACATTTTGTTATGAAGTTTTGATCATTACAATTGAGCGACAACTATTTTATGTGATGTGATGTGGGTTATCTGATTATTGTTTCACATGCATTATGGATTAATGATGTTGTAGATTTAGCATGAGATGTTATTTTGAGATTATTGATTATGATGTTAATGTCAGTCTTTGATGAGTGAATTGGTGAAGAGGATGATTTCGCATCACTCGCTTGTGAGCGCCCTATGAATCAGTGATTTCTTCTTCACGGTGTGTATTATATGCTGGATATACTATATGGTGTTGTTGACTTGTTTTCAGGTTGCAGGTACATGACATCGACTCCACCTAGTTTCACAGGTTTGAGCATGTCGATCCAACGGTTAAGTTGAACGGGAGATAGTAGCTAGGTAACATGTGTCAGGTCTAAGCCCTAGCCTTAGTGTGTCGTCAGTCTTGTTTGTTGAGTCATGGTGTACCTTATTTTAATATTTGATTTTGAAAGGTACTTGTTTATTAAATGAATTTTTAGAATAATTGCATTGGGTTAAAGTGATGATTATTTTATATTAAATTAAAGTTATGCTTAGAAGTTATATTTAAAGTTATTAATAGAATTTAATTTAGTTAAATTTTAATTTATTTAATTAATTAAATTTTAATCTCAAAAGGGTTGAATTTAGTTATTAAATAATTAAAATTAATTAGTTAAGTTTATTGGATTAAATTAAATCAAATCAAAAGAAATTTAAAGATATTTGCAAATTACATTTAGAAATAGAAAGGAAATTGAAATTGTATTTTAAATTCAATTTGGGTTTTCGAAAATGGAAAATGAAATAAATATCTAATTCTCAACTATGCATGCATGCAATGTGAATTAGGGTTGTATTAGATATTTTTGATTTATGTAAAATGCATGTTTTCAATTTGGAGAGAGAAATTTTGGGGAAGAATTCATTTTTCAGAGCAGTGAAGGATTTTTGGAAAATTGTGCAAAGAAGGGTTTGAAACAGTTTTTGGTTTTGGATTGGATTTGAGGAAAAATTGTTGCAATTGTTGAAGTTTTTGGATTGGATTCGTTGCACGTTTGAGGAAATTTAGGAAATTCTTGGGGGAGGCTTGCATCAAAAATTCGTCTTCTTCTGTAGCTTCAGATTCCAAGTTTTGTTCTTGTTTTGTTCAATGCAATTTATTATGTTTATGAATCTGATTATTGAAATTCATTGTTTGAATTAAACCTTAGAATTGTGCTTCAAACATTTAGGTTGTAGCATGAAGAATTAAACTTTTTTGAAAACATTCAGATCTATTTTTTCAAAACAAACCCTCTGTAGAAAACCTTCTTTGAAAAAATCAAGATCTGTGTAATTTTTCCTATTTTTAATTATTCAAAAATTGAAGGAATGATTTAAAAGAAATTAAATTTAAACCTCTTGAATATAGGAAGAAATTCTGGATTTTTTTTTATTAATTTCCTATTACTGGTGTTTTTTTATAATTTTCTCGATTTTACCAGTGATATAATTATGTGTAATTATATATATATATAAATTTATACATAATATGTATTATATTTTGAAAAAATATGTACATATTACATATAAATATATATATATAATTTAATTGTTATGAGAATTTATTTTATTGTTTTGGGAAAAGTCGTCGTCAGCGAAATTTCATTTGGTTTCGTATTCTATGCCAGTTTGAAATAAAAACTGGAATTAATCTTAAATAAAAATAAATAAAAATAAAAGTCTTTTTAGTCATTGGTGGGGGAGGTTTCGAATCCCCCACCGTACCTTCATATGGGTAGGACGCACCACCCATGGGGCAGTACACCCACCGTATGGGGGGACACACTATCCCGTGGGGAGTGCGGCCTCCCCAAGTCACAGTCGGCTGGTTGTACGTAAGTACAGTTCGTCAGTACAAACGAAGGTCGTCGGTACCAATGTAATCCGCCGGTACGAGTATAGTCTATCAGATTTTAATGGAATTCGTAGGTTTCTAAAAGGACCTTTGGTAACTGCGATGCATGGATTTAATTCGTTTTGGTATAAAATATTATATATATTTAATATTTATATATATAAAATATATATATAATTATATATGTGATATGTAATTATGTGTATGTTTTATGTATATATATATTTAAATATATATATATATATATATATATATATATATATTAGGTTTATATTTAATTGTTATATATATATATATTTTATGAATATATATATTAATATATTAAATACTGTTGTAGAATTTTTTATTAATAGAATTTTTAAGTAATTTGTAATATGATATTTTGATTAAGGAATAATAGGAGATTAAATAAAAAGACAAATTTAAATGAATAATTATTAAATTCAGTTTATTTATTTATATGTAAAAAAGAGCATATTTAAGTGGCTGTGTATATTGTTTCAATTGCAAATTGTTGAAATTAGATAAGTTAGTTGAGAAACAGAACGAAACTTTCTTGCATGTATTTAATATGGTTTAGGTGCAATTGAATATCCTTTTATGTTAAATTTGAATTTATCGTTGAGAAAGTAAGGGTAATTACATTAGCTTATTGTTTATCTTATTGAAGCGTTTGGCTATTAAGTTGGAGAGAAGATATTTAATTTAATGAAAGGAATTATTATTCGCTTTAGTGAAAATTTAGAATGATATTATTTTAATTTTTGCGAGATGCATAAAATAAGGAACGGATTTAAGATATCCAAAATTAGCATATATCCTTGCCTTTGCCTATTGTTGTTATCTTTTCCTTATATTCGTGATTGGGGAAAAAGGGTTTTATAATTATTTGTGTTAACCCTATTATCGTGCTTTGACTTTTTCATTGTTTCTATTGAATGAGTATGGATTTAGGAAATCCAAATATTAGATTTGAATAAGGACTTGAATGCTTGTTGTAGCTATGTCGTCAAGTTGCAATGTGGGAATTTGGGATTTAGTGTTAGTCCAAAATTGTAAGTCTTCCAGAAGAACTAAGAGGATGAGGGTTGTCGAATCTTTATGTCAACCAGTTGTTTTACCCTTGGGTAGTGCATGGCGTCTTTTCAATTTTACCCGGTTTCCACAAACGGGGATGTTTTGTACCTCCTATGAAAGGAGTGGACTATGTGTGTTTGTTGCCTCCATGATGTCTGGAGTGAATTATATTATTTATTTCCTCCTTGTGTTGGAGTGGTTTTGATACCTAGGTTTCATGCACTTGTGTTTCCCTTGGAGTATGGTTTTTGTGGTGTGTTGTCCATTAGAAGAGTGGCTTCTGATAGGCATCAGAGCCCAAAGAGGTAAACCGAGTAACCTTCAGAAGTCATTTAAACAAGTGATAATTAAAATAATGTACTTAGAAGATTAGGACTAACTTCTCACTAATCAAGATAATTTTTCCTCACTCATAGACACAAGGGCTCGTTTAGACTTGGGATGAGTGAGTAGGCTTGAAATGGAAAAACATCTATCTTGTCAATACGAGAGGTATTTGGATGCTGCATGAGTGAGTATGAGGGTCGGGATTCGGTTGAGGTCACCAGGTTTACCGGAGCCTATGAAGGATGCCCAGAGGAGATCTCATGACTACTATGCGATGACACTCTATCAAGGACAACTGTTGTTTATTGTTTTATGTGTATGGTGATTTGAACATACTTGATCTATTTTATGTGTGGAAGCAATGTGAGCTATGTCAGTAATGTGAAAGTTATACTTGAGATGTACTTGTATTGTGCATGTGTTTGGTTGAGTCAGTATGTGTTAGTATGAGTCTGCCTTTGGTTAGTGGTAGTAGATTCTTTGTCCATGTTAATTTTTTACTATCTCCTAGCATGGGGGGTGGACCTTTGGGTACCACTTGGTTGGGTGGAACATGCACCATAAACCGTTGGGTCCCCCTTGATCTTCAGTACTTAGTGGTGAGAGATCCAGTTGGACAGCTCACGGTTCTTATATCTATTTCTTGCAATATTGTATTTCAAAATGTATTAAGTTATTTTACCCCTCTCGTATTTATGAGGTGGATTTATGTAATTGTAACACATATTTATGACTCATTCTGGTAATGAGTGTTGTAATCAGTTAATCATGTGATGGATATATGTTGTGGATATTATATTCCTATCTTGGTATTTATTTATGTTGAATGAATGCTTACTACCTGTGTTATTAATTGCTATGTAATTTAAATGATGTATGTGAATGGGGATTTAAGTAATCTCGGTTATGTAGCCTTAGGGGATGTTGTCAATTATAGGTGATCATGTATGTTTAATTCACTTTAATAAAAAAAAAATTAGTACACTTTTATAGTGAATTGAATCTTCCTCTAGGGTTGCATGGCGAGGCATTACACATGGTATTAGAGCCTAGGTTTAAACACTGGGTGCTCTGGGATTATGATGTACCCATTAAGCTTAGTTGTGTAGGTTTTCTTATGTACCTTGTCTAATACCCTTTTGTGTCTGTGTAGGAGTATGCCTCCTAGACGCGGATGAGGGAGAGGACGTGGACGTGGCCGGGTAGGCAATCGAGAGGAGAGTCAACATGACTCGCAACCTCGTGTTGTACCTATACTAGAGTAGGACGAACATCGGGCCTCGCAGAATGGTCCAAGAGGTAGTGGTGGACAGTTAGATCCTATTAGGGTCGAAGTTGCACGTAGAGCTTTCGAGGAGGCTTTAGCATTCTTGGGTTCGAGACAGTTAGTACCTGAGGTTAACCCTGTGGTTAGGACAATTACAGCTTAGTTGGAGATGTTAGTAGTGTCCTATATGAGGGATTTGATTCGGTCACAACCACCTAGGTTTGAGGGAGTAGGCACTGGTTTAGAGGTAGAGACTTGGTTGATAGGTCTTGACCAATGTTTTGCTATGCATCCATTTGATAGTGATACTAAAGCGTGGTGCGCTGTGATGCACCTGGAGGGATTTACAGCCACTTGGTGGAGACTTGAGGAGTAGAAGCTTCACATTGACATGAGTACGGTGTCTTGGGAGATCTTTCTTGAGCGGTTTAGAGCCCGTTTTCTTTCTGACCATTGGCATCAGTGAAGGGGTGATGAGTTCCATGCCCTTTGACAATTAGCCATGACCGTAGTTGAGTATGAGAGACGTTTCTACAAAATTAAATAGTTCCCAAGAATAGGCGATGATGAGGGGATGCTCATGCAGCATTTCATCAGGGGCTTAAATGCCTCTATCAGTGGTGGTGTGCGGGTCTTCGAGCCCAAGATTATGGAGACAGCGGTGGAGAAGGCACGGTTGGTCGAGGAGAACTTAGCTATGGCACTAGGAGGCCATTCAGGTGTGTAGATCGGTAGTGGTTCAGGAGTTGGGTCTAGTCCATGACAGGGTCAGACTCAGGGAATTGGATCACCGTTGACTCAGCACGGGCCTACTCAGAGTGGGCAGCAGGAGAGTGCGCTTGGAAAGCATAAGGACTCTCAGGATGATGGTGGTTCTTCACTTAGAAGGAACTAGAACTGGAGGCGCATGAAGCGTTTCAACTCTGAGCAATCCGCTCAGAGCATGCAATCCACTTTTGGGGGTAGTGCACAATAGTCTAGTGCATCGATAGGAGGCAGTGGGTTTGATCGTAACACTGGGTGTTACTCTTGTGGTCAGTAGGGCCACCTTGCTAGGAATTGTCCATATAGGAACACTTTTGGTGTTGGCCTTACAGTGCAGGATACTCGTCCTCAAGGATTGAGGTTTTGATTTTATGTAGTTTGTTTGAGGGAGTTATATCCCTACTTGTTTGTAGGCTTCCAGGAGTAAGCCTAATCTTTGGGGGGGAGAATGTAATACCCCTCCATTTTGCTTCTTGTTCAGTTTGCTTACGCTATGTTTGGATGTAGCTACTTTGATACTGGATACATTTTGTTATGAAGTTTTGATCTTTACTATTGAGCAACAACTATTTTATGTGATGTGATGTGGGTTATCTGATTATTGTTTCACATGCATTATGGATTAATGATGGTCTAGATTTAGCATGAGATGTTATTACGAGATTATTGATTATGATGTTAATGTCAGTCTTTGATGAGTGGATTGGTGAAGAGGACGGTTTCGCATCACTCGCTTGCGAGCGCCCTGCGAATCCATGATTTCTTCTTCACGGTGTGTATTATAGACTAGACATACTGTATGATGTTGTTGACTTGGTTTTAGGTTGCAGGTACATGACATCGACTCCACCTGGTTTCACAGGTTTGAGCGTGTCGATCCAATGGTTAAGTTGAACGGGAGATAGTAGCTAGGTAACATGTGTCAAGTCTACGCCCTAGCCTTAGTGTGTCGTCAGCCTTGTTTGTTGAGTCATGGTGTACCTTATTTTAATATTTGATTTTGAAAGGTGCTTGTTTATTAAATGAATTTTTAGAATAATTGCATTGGGTTAAAGAGTTGATTATTTTATATTAAATTAAAGTTATGCTTAGAAGTTATATTTAAAGTTATTAATAGAATTTAATTTAGTTAAATTTTAATTTATTTACTTAATTAAATTTTAATCTCAAAGGGGTTGAATTTAGTTATTAAATAATTAAAATTAATTAATTAACTTTATTGGATTAAATTAAATCAAATCAAAATAAATTTAAAGATATTTGAAATTACATTTAGAAATAGAAAGGAAATTGAAATTGTATTTTAAATTCAATTTGGGTTTTCAAAAATGGAAAATGAAATAAATATCTAATTGTCAACTATGCATGCATGCAATGTGAATTAGGGTTGTATTAGATATTTTTGATTTATGTACAATGCATGTTTTCAGTTTGGAGAGAGAAATTTTGGGGAAGAATTCATTTTTCAGAGCAGTGAAAGATTTTTGGAAAATTTGTGCAAAGAAGGGTTTGAAACAGTTTTTGGTTTTGGATTGGATTTGAGGAAAAATTGTTGCAATTGTTGAAGTTTTTGGATTGGATTCGTTAAACATTTGAGGAAATTCAGGAAATTCTTGGAGGAGGCTTGCATCAAAAATTCGTCTTCTTCTGTAGCTTCAGATTCCAGGTTTTGTTCTTGTTTTGTTCAATGCAATTTATTATGTTTATGAATCTGATTGTTGAAATTCATTGTTTGAATTAAACCTTAGAATTGTGCTTCAAACATTTAGGTTGTAGCATGAAGAATTAAACTTTTTTGAGAACATTCAGATCTATTTTTTCAAAACAAACCCTCTGTAGAAAGCCTTCTTTGAAAAAATCAAGATCTGTGTAATTTTTCCTATTTTTAATTATTCAAAAATTGAAGGAATGATTTAAAAGAAATTAAATTTAAACCTCTTGAATATAGGAAGAAATTCTGGATTTTTTTTTTATTAATTTCCTATTACTGGTTTTTTTTATAATTTTCTCAATTTTACCAGTAATTTAATTATGTGTAATTATATATATATAAATTTATACATAATATGTATTATATTTTGAAAATATATGTACATATTACATATAAATATATATATATAATTTAACTATTATGAGAATTTATTTTATTGTTTTGGGAAAAGTCGTCGTCGGTGAAATTTCATTTGGTTTCGTATTCTGTGCCAGTTTGAAATAAAAACCGGAATTAATCTTAAATAAAAATAAATAAATAAATAAAAATAA
This sequence comes from Sequoiadendron giganteum, assembly GCA_007115665.2. Lineage (NCBI taxonomy): Eukaryota > Viridiplantae > Streptophyta > Pinopsida > Cupressales > Cupressaceae > Sequoiadendron > Sequoiadendron giganteum. Next base: position 851,250,222 of record CM021100.1, on the reverse strand, counting down.
AAGTCTTTTTAGTCATTGGTGGGGGAGGTTTCGAATCCCCCACCGTACCTTCATATGGGTAGGATGCACCACCCATGGGGTAGTACACCCACCGTATGGGGGGATGCACTGTCCCGTGGGGAGTGCGGCCTCCCCAAGTCACTGCCAGCTGGTTGTACGTAAGTATAGTTCATCAGTACAAACAAAGGTCACCGGTACCAATGTAATCCGCCAGTCTGAGTACAGTCTGTTAGATTTTAATGGAATTTGCAAGTTTCTAAAAGGACCTTTGGTAACTACGATGCATGGATTTAATTCGTTTTGGTATAAAATATTATATATATTTAATATTTATATATATATAAAAGATATATATAATTATATATGTGATATGTAATTATGTGTATGTTTTATGTATATATATATATATTTAAATATATATATATATATTTATTAGGTTTATATTTAATTATTATATATATATATTTTATGAATATATATATATTAATATATTAAATACTGTTGTAGAATTTTTTATTAATATAATTTTTAAGTAATTTGTAGTATGATATTTTGATTAAGGAATAATAGGAGATTAAATAAAAAGAGAAATTTAAATGAATAATTATTAAATTCAGTTTATTTATTTATATGTAAAAAAGAGCATATTTAAGTGGTTGTGTATATTGTTTCAATTGTAAATTGTTGAAATTAGATAAGTTAGTTGAGAAACAGAAAGGAACTTTCTTGCATGTATTTAATATGATTTAGGTGCAATTAAATATCCTGTTATGTTAAATTTGAATTTATCGTTGAGAAAGTAAGGGTAATTACATTAGCTTATTGTTTATCTTATTGAAGCGTTTGGCTATTAAGTTGGAGAGAAGATATTTAATTTAATGAAAGGAATTATTATTCGCTTTAGTGAAAATTTAGAATGATATTATTTTAATTTTTGCGAGATGCATAAAATAAGGAATGGATTTAAGATATCCAAAATTAGCATATATCCTTGCCTTTGCCTATTGTTGTTATCTTTTCCTTATATTCGTGATTGGGGAAAAAGGGTTTTATAATTATTTGTGTTAACCCTATTATCATGCTTTGAGTTTGTCATTGTTTCTATTGAATGAGTATGGATTTAGGAAATCCAAATATTAGATTTGAATAAGGACTTGAATGCTTGTTGTAGCTATGTCGTCAAGTTGCAATGTGGGAATTTGGGATTTAGTGTTAGTCCAAAATTGTAAGTCTTCCAGAAGAACTAAGAGGATGAGGGTTGTCAAATCTTTATGTCAACCAGTTGTTTTACCCTTGGGTAGTGCATGGCGTCTTTTTAGTTTTACCCGGTTTCCACAAACGGAGATGTTTTGTACCTCCTATGAAAGGAGTGGACTATGTGTGTTTGTTGCCTCCATGATGTCTGGAGTGAATTATATTATTTGTTTCCTCCTTTTGTTGGAGTGGTTTTGATACCTAGGTTGCATGCACTTGTGTTTCCCTTGGAGTATGGTTTTTGTGGTGTGTTGTCCATTAGAAGAGTGGCTTCTGATAGGCATCGGAGCCCAAAGAGGTAAATCAGGTAACCTTCAGAAGTTATTTAAACAAGTGATAATTAAAGTAATGTACTTAGAAGATTAGGACTAACTTCTCACTAATCAAGATAATTTTTCCTCACTCATAGACACAAGGGTTCGTTTAGACTCACTCGAGGCATTTGGATGCCGCATGAGTGAATATGAGGGCCAGGATTCGGTTGATGTCACCAGGATTACCGAAGCCTATGAAGGATGCCCAAAGGAGATCTCATGACTATTATGTGATGACACTCTATCTAGGACAACTATTGTTTATTGTTTTATGTATATGGTTCTTTGAACATACTTGATCTATTTTATGTTTGGAAGCAATGTGACCTATGTTAGTAATGTGAAAGTTATACTTGAGATGTACTTGTATTGTGCATGTGTTTGGTTGAGTCAGTATGTGTCAGTATGAGTCTGCCTTTGATTAGTGGTAGTAGATTCTCTATCCATGTTACTTTGTTACTATCTCCTAGCATGGGGGGTGGGCCTTCGGGTACCACTTGGTTGGGTGGAACATGCACCATAAACCATTGGGTCCCCCTTGATCTTCAGTACTTGGTGGTGAGACATCCAGTTGGACAACTCGCGGTTCTTATATCTATTTCTTGCAATATTTTATTTCAATATGTATTAAGTTATTTTACCCCTCTTGTATTTATGAGGTGGATTTATGTAATTGTAACACTTATGTATTTATGACTCATTCTAGGAATGAGTGTTGTAATCAGTTAATCATGTGATGGATATATGTTGTGGATATTATATTCCTATCTTGGTATTTATTTATGTTGAATGAATGCTTACTACTTGTGTTATTAATTGCTATGTAATTTAAATGATGTATGTGAATGGGGATTTAATTAATCGCGGTTACGTAGCCTTAGGGGATGTTTTCAATTATAGGTGATCATGTATGTTTAATTCACTTTAATAAAAAAAAAAATAGTACGCTTTTATAGTGAATTGAATCTTCCTCTAGGGTTGCGTGGCGAGGCATTACATAATATTTCAAATGGATGTTAATTGGAAAAAAATATTGAAAGACAAATTGATATTTCATAAAATCAAATCATATTTGGAGGGAAAGTGGTGCCTCTCGCACGACAAAACAAGTATCACAAAAAATAGGAGGAAAGTAATCATTTTTTCTATTTAATACTTTATCGTAATGAGTGGAAGATGCAGTGCATAAAGCTTTCCATAATCCTCATGAGCATTTTTACTTGCATTAGACGCACAAATAATCAATCTAAAAACATTAGAGATTTAGGAAGATGAGGAAAAGTATATGCATAATTTAAAAAAATGTTTTATTGAGATTATGAAATTATTAATTTTAAATAATTAAAATAGTAAGAAATTATATTAGTGAATTTTTCATATAATTAGAAAAAATTTAAATTAAAATGATTAATTAAATTATTAATATATATTTATTTATTTTTTATAAGTGTTAGGTTGTTCTATGTTATGGTTGCTTAGGTAGTCATGCCCTAGCCGACCTTAGCTATTGGTGTTGTCAAGCTTGCCTTTTTCTGTGAGAGGGGGATGGTTTCCTGCATGTGAGGGGGCTTGGCTGCGTTATTTTGGCCTTGGTTCTGTTTGTTTCTGCTGGCTGGTGGGTGTTTGGTGGGTGTATGGGGTTGTGTTCAGGGGTTTTTTTGGTGGCAGCTTGGGGGTGTTTGGTGGGTGTGTGGATCTGGTCTTTTTTGGGGAGATTTTTGCATGGCGAGGATTTTGATGTCTTCTAGTCTAGTGGTGGCTAGAGGTTCTAAGGTTCATAATGGATCTTCTTCAGGATTGCATGCACAACTGATAGAGACGTACTATGCGAGTGAGGGTTTGAAATTGAAGAAAATAAATGGTTGTTGGCCTCGAAGCCAGGATCGGCCGGTTTTGGTCCTTTCTCCTGAATCAGTTGTTGAAGATGTTTCATAGTGGATCTTACGTGCTCTCATTTGCAATTTTCTTGGGATTCATTTTCTATTTTCTACTTTGGAAGGCTGGATCTAATGTTCATGGTAGATTGAAGGAGATATGGAGATTATGATTTTTACTAATAGTTATTTTATGGTTGGTTGCTCCAATATGGCTGATCAAAATCAGGTTTTTGAAGGAGGTCCATACTTCTACAATCATGTTGGGTTGTTTATTAAACCCTAGCATATGGGTTTTAATTTGGCTGAAAATTTTCCTTCTCGGGTTCTTGTTTGGGTTTTGACTGTCATGATTCCCTCTAGAGTTTTGACGAGAAGATATTTTGCAATGAATTTTTGCTCTATTGGGGAAGCCTGCTATGGTTTCCCATCAAACCCTTGATAAAAAGGTGATTTCTTTCACTTGAATATGTGCGGAGGTTGATCTGAATAATCCCCTACTTGATTCATTGGAGATTTGTCTTGGCTCTTCATCATGGATTCAATAGTTAGATTACGAGTCTCTTCCTTTCTGATGTCGACTCTGTCATGAGTATGGCCATCTTCAATGACAATGCCCTAAGGTTCATAAAGAATCTTGTCCCACTAACTCCCCCTCTTCTTTGGTTCAGCCTGTGAGTACAACAAACAAGGGGAAAGTTCCCACAAGGGAGGGTGTTGCAGGTAAGGATAAGGATGACTTTGTGCTAATTCAATCTAAGGCTAAGGGATGGGGTCAGAAGTGGAATTTGAAGGATTGACAGGTTGATGAGGGCTTTAATCAATTTGAAGTTTTAGATACTATTGCCTTGGAGGAGGGGATTCCACTGGTTATTACTCCTGTGGCTATTGGTGTGGGTATGGAGGTTGTGTCAGTTCCAGGGTCAGGTCATGATCTACATGGAGTGTAGGCTCAATAGGAGAACTTGAATGGTCATATGGAGGATGATATTGTGTTGGCTAATTTGGCTGAGGTTTTAGCCTCTAATATGGGGAAGGGGCCTTCTCAGGGCCTGGGGTTGCACCAATGCCTCCTTAAGAAAGACCCCCTGAAAACTCCTCAAAAGGGTGTAAGATGGATTTAGAGAAGATTAAGGTTACTAGGGATTTATTGGTAGAATCAGGGTCTGTTAAACCCATTTTTGTTCACTTTTCTAAATCCTCTCCATGATTATTCTTTCCTAGAATATGAGGGTGTTGAATAGCACCTCTCGTCAAAAAGCTATTCATGATTTGGTTTCAATTCATTCACTGAACATCTTCTGTGTTCAGGAGACTAAGGTTTATGTTTATGTTATGCTTCAACATGCTTCTCATATCTGGAACTTTGGTTAGTGTCAGTGCATTGGCTCTAAGGGAAATTCTACGGGTTTGGCTCTTTTTTGGGATCCCCACAAGATTACTCCCCTTTGGTGGATTTCTAGTCATTATTCTATCTCCATGGTTGCTTTTTCTTTGGATTTTGGTGAGACTATTCTAATTTATAATGTTTATGCTTCAATTGACATTCGTGGTAAAATCCATCTTTGGGCACATATAAGGTATATCCATTCTTGTGCTCCTTTTCTTCCTTGGATCTTAGGTGGTGATTTTAATTCTGTGTTGAGTTTGGAGGAGAAAATATGGGGTTTTCCCAAGTTAGGTCCTACTTTTGATCTTTTATGAGCTCAAGTGGATTCTCTTTCTTTAGTGGATGTTAAGCCCTCTAATGGTATTTTCACTTGGAATAATAGGAGTGGAGTGGAAGCAATCTTTGAATGGTTGGATAGGTTTCTTGTCTCCTATTTTTGGGTTGGTGGGGGCTTAGTTAATAGTTCTTAAATTCTTGACTAGAGAGGTTTTGATCATTGGCCCATTAAATTTTTTGCTTCTTCTTTTGTTCTTCTTAAGAATCTTCCCTTTAAATTTCAGTTGATGAGGCTTTGGGATTCTTCCCTGTATGACTTAGTGGCTAAGTAGTGGAGAGAGGGAGGCCCTACTTATGTCACTGCTATGTACTTCTTTATTAAGAAACTTCAATATGTCAAATATCATCTTAAGAGATGGAACATGTTATGTTTTAGTAACCTTTAGTCCAAGAAGAGGTATGCTCTGGATCTTCTTGATGTGATTACCCCCCAAATTCAGTATATTGGTTTCTTAGATGCGCTTGGCAGAGTGGAATCCTAGGTAGTGCGAAATATGGAAGAGTGGGAGCTTCGTGAGGAGATTTATTGGAAACATAGGGCTCAGATTGATTGGCTCCAGGAAGGGATATGAATACTAATTTTTTTCATCATTTTGTCTAGGCTCGTCATAACAAGGGGTAAATTTATTCTCTGGTTACTTCTGAAGGTCTTTAAATTTCTTCTCTGTCAGCTATGTCTCGTGAGGCTCATTAGTTTTACTCTGCTCTTTTTGTTGAAGATTCCCCTCCTACTACTGAGGATTCCCCTCCTACTATTGAGGAGGAGAATTTGATCCTTTCTTGCATTCCCTCTTTGATCACCAATGTGATGAATGAATCTCTCGCTCGTCTGATTTCAATGCCTGAGTTAGAAAAGGTTGTGTTTGGGATGAACAAAGGTAAATCTCCTAGCCCAGATGACTTTCCTGTTGAGTTTTTTCAACAGTTTTGGGATATTATTAATCTAGATTTGTTGGAAGTTGCTTGGAAATCTCTACATAGTAAGCAAATGCTTCATGCCATGAATTCTACTTTCTTGGTTCTCATTCCCAAAAAGGAAGGTGCTCATAAGATTGAATTATTTTGACCTATTTCTCTTTGTAATGTGGTGTATAAGATTATCACTAAATTGATTGCGGAGAGGCTCAAACCTTATCTTCTTTTTGTGATCTCAGAAGAACAAGGAGGTTTTGTGGCTGGAAAGCAAATTCTAGATAGGGTGGTGGTGGCTTCTAAGGTTATTCACTCCATGGGAACTTCTAAGGAGAGATCTATGTTCATCAAATTAGACATGGCCAAGGCATATGACAGACTCAAATGGAGTTTTATTCATAAAATTCTCTTAGCTTTTGGTTTTAGTCCTGAATGGGTGAGTTGGACCATGAGTTGTTCCAGTTCTTCATCTTTCTTTATTATTATGAATGGTGATCCTTCAAAGACTTTTGGTGCTTCTAGGGGCCTTCGCCAAGGGGATCCTCTCTCCCCTTACATGTTTATTATTATGGCTGAGGGTCTGGGCTATTTTCTAAAGTTTCAAGCTTCTCAGGGATTGATTCATGGGTGGTAATGGGGTAATGGTTTGCCACAACTCTCACATCTCTCATTTTTGGATGACACTACTCTTATGGGATAGGCTCATCTTCAGGAAGCTAAATTGTTTAGGCATTTCTTGGATGTTTACCTTTCTGCTTGAGGGCAGAAGGTTAATGAGCATAAATCCTCTATTTTCTTCAACACTCCTCCGGCTATTCAGAGGCGTATTGCTGAAATTCTATGGTTTCAGATTGGGTCTCTTCCCTTTGTTTATTTGGAAATTCCTTTTACTGTTGGTATACATCCCAGGTCCTCTTAACAGATTTTGCTAGACAAGTTGCACCAGAAGCTTAACCATTGGACTCACTGTTGGTTATCTACTACTGCTCGTTTGACTCTTCTCAAGTCTGTTATTCAAGCTCTTCCTATTTATAGGTGTTTTGTTCAGGTTGCTCCCATGTACTTTCTTTGAGAATTTGATGCTCTCTCCCAAAAATTTCTTTGGAATGGTAGTTTATCGACTACTAAATGGAGCCTTGTTAAGTGGGAAACTGTGCGCAAACCTAAGGAAGCAGGCAACCTTGGCTTATGATCTGTTATTTTGAATGGGCAAGTTCTTGCTACTAAGTTATATTGGCGTTGGTGTTCTAGCCAGAATCAGCTTTGGGCTTGTATTCTCTCCCATAAATATCTTACTAGTATTAATGTGTTTGATGTTTCCCACTTTTCTTTGGTTGGAAGTGGTTCTATGATCTAGAACAATTTGAAACTAGGGGATTAGTTGGTTAAGAATAGTCTCTTTTGGATCTACCATTCGAGATCACAAACTCTTTTTTGGTTGGACTCATGGGATGGTTATCCTTCTATCCTTTCTACTCATCCTCAAGTTCAGCCCCTTTGTGATACTTTTACTACCACTAGTTGGAACATTGTTGATCATTATAAGATTGCTCATAATTGTGGGCAGGTTGTTCATTTTCGTTGGAAACTTCCTTCTGAATGGCCTCTAGGAGGAATGGGGAAAGATAGGGCAAAGCTGGCTCAGATTTTGGAGTCTCATGAGTGTGCGTCCTTGGCTGGGAATCATATTTTGGCTTGGTCTAGCAGTGATTTGTCTGGAAAGTTTTTTTTTTTCTGTAGGTTATGTTGAGTTGGTGTGGAAAACTTTTGGGGATGAGCGGGTTTCCTGGTGGAAGCAAGTTTGGTACAAGTTCTCATGGCCCAAGTGTAATTTCTTCTTGTGGTTGGTGGTCCACAATCGGTGTCTTACTTGGGATAATTTATGCAAGCGTGGTTTTCAGGGCCCCTCGATGTGTGTGTTGTGTTGCGATAGTGAAGAGAGTGTCTCTTATCTCTTTTTCCAATGTTCCTTCACTAGACATATTTATAATTTTTGGTGGGATGTGTGGAATCAAGCTTGTTGGAATATCTCTTCTTTGGCTGAGTTTTTTGATCGATGGGACAAGGCCCCGGTCAAAACAACTTTTATTTAGGTTGCTTGAAATCCTGGACCTTCTTTTATTCTTTGGAATATCTGATTGGAGAGGAATCATCAAATTTTTCAAGATGTGCTATTGGGGGCCCACCACTTGTGGTAGAAAATTCTCCACTCTTTGGGGGAAACTGTTTCAGCTAAGTGTGACCTGATGGAGGCTGTGGATCTTGGTGATGTTATTTTCTACAACCACCTCCATCTTCCTCATCCTCTAAACCAGCTCATGAGAAATAGATGCAGACACCCTCTTCGGAAGGTAAATAGGGTAGGGAGGTGGAGTCCTCCTCGGCATGCCAATCTAAAAAATCAACATGGACGGGTCTTCGCAGGGCAACCCAGTTCCTACTGGTATTGGTGGAGTTGGTAGACATAGCTCGGGGACTGTTTATTTTATTTTTTCTATTTAAAAAGGCCATCATACTAATTATTTGATGGAGGCTCTTGCTATTTTATATGCTATGGAGCGTGCTTGTGCTCTTGGATGGAGCAGGCTCATTTGTGAATCCAACTCATAGGTGGTGGTGCATTTGTTGACTCGGTAGCATTCTGAGGCTATTAGTTGGAAGTTAGTCTTTGTGGTTAACCAGATTATTAATTTTTGTGATTCTTTGGAGTCTGTTACTTTCACTTATATCCCTAGGGAGTGGAATGGTGTTGCAGATTGTCTGGCCAAATGGGCTTATGATCAAATGCAAAACTAGAATATTATGGATAAGAGTCAATTACCTCTAGGTTTGTCTCATTAGTTAGATCACTTAGTGGAACTTGACATGGCCTTTTGATGCCCTTGCTTTGTATTTCTTCTTGATTGAATAAATTTTAACCCCTCCTTTATTTCAATTATTATATATTTATTAAAAAGTTATATTGTAAAAATTAAAATAAAGAAAAATAATACATTTAAAATAGTTGATAGTATAGGTTCATTGTATAAAAGTATATTATTATGAAGTGAAATAAATAACTTTTAGAATTGGTCTCAGTCAATTTAATAAGAATACACATAAGTATATAATAATATAGACTGGCAATCAAAAATTGACATGACATTACTTTGACAAATATACATTTTAGAAAAAAGAAAAAAGAAAAAACAAATTTAGCATTATAACTAAAGAATGGCACAAATTGATGAATATTTTGATGTGACCTTGTCTCTTCTTGAAAATGCAATATCTTAGTCTAGTGAATGTTTTTGTTTCTATGCTTGACATGTGCACTAATATAGAATAGGTTTGCAGTTATAAAATAAATTCTAACTACAATCTAGTCCATTGTTCTTAAACTCGTCTTATCTCTCAAAAAGTTTCTTTATCTTTTGCTCACTTGGTTGGTATCAATATATTATGTATCTTTTTGATATATTAACAAATTCTAATTTCTAAAAATTCCTTAAAAGAGTTGTTAGGTCACAAAGAACTTTGCCTAGATCAACTTCAACAAAAGTGTACAAAGATGTAAAATCATTCATTTTTTTAGAGTGTCAAAATCTATGTGTTTTGCTACTAATCTCTTCTTTAATGATCTAGAATGCCATTAAGTGCTAGTACATGACATTAAATCACATAATGTGTGGTTTTGAAAACTCTAGGCAAGAAAGATAAAGAGAGTTAGTTATATTAGGAGGTGTAACCTATAGTGGGAGCAAGGGGTGGAGTGTAATGACATAACTGTGTTAGGAAAACAAATAAATAGTTGACATTAAAACATAATAAATTACTTTAAAAATAATATTTAAGAAAGAAAATATTAGTATATATTTGATAACTCTCGAATATAAAGAAATAATTAAAAACTTAAAGAAAATACGGAAAAAGTAGAAGAAAGTTGAAAAAAGAATAAAATAGTATAAAAAAGAATCTAGTGCAAGTGTCAAAATATTTGAGTATAAATATAAGCAAGAATTACAAAAATTAATAATATGAATTTCATTTTTTTTTTAATTTTAAGAATTATTTTATATTTTTTAAAACTATTTAAAAAATATTATTTTGTATTTATATTATTTTCTTAACTATATTTACACTAGAGATATTTTATTTTGTATGTTTATTATATATGATAAATTCATCTCATCTAGTTAATAGCTAATCTTGACTCTTATATATATATATTATATATATACACACACACACACACACGTCATGTACATGATGTACATGTACATGTTATGATTTTAATAAGTATAAATTATTTCAAAATTAATTTAGTGAATAATTGTATGAATCATAATTTATGAAAAAATATAACTTAAATATATTTATCTAAATACAGATTATTTTTTACATACAAAATTTATATTTGATTTTTATAGATATCATAAATTACTATTCTACCATTTAGTAGTTAATTATTGGTCAATTTTATATATAGAAGTGATTTTATTTTATTCACATTATTTACTACATATAATAAATTCTTCTCATCTAATTTATTAATATATATTTTTGAGTTAAAATATATATACACAAAGAAATAGTTGGAAACATTATAATTTTAATAAATACATATCCTAAATATATTTATTTAAATAAATAATTTTATTTATATATGAAATTCATATTTAATTAAAATTTAAAAAAAATAATAAATTAATATTCTATCAATTAATAGTTAATTATTAGTTAATAATATATAAAGATTATTTTTTAATCATTTATACATTTAATTTTTACTAATGTATTATAATTTTATTGATATATTTTATTTTGATTTTGTATGCACGATTTATCCAAAGTTATATTTTAAAAACAAAAGTAAAGGAAAAAATATTGAAGCAAATATAGTTAAAATTATATGAAATAACAACACAAATAATGACAAATATAAAAAGAGATAAAATAAAAAAATTATAAAAAATAGATATTTTCAAGTTCCAGACCTACTGTCGTGTTGTGTAGAAAGTTTAGTTTGGTCTTTCTTTTCCATGCCAAGCCATTTATAAGTTGTTTTTGCCGGTCAGGTCTTTTGTTTTTGCCGGTCACTTATAGAACAAAGTCTCCCACGCGGAAGGAAAGTGGTGACTCTTGCACAACGAAACAAGTATCATGGAAAATAGGAGGAAAGTAATCATTTTTGTCTTTTAAGACTTATCTTAACGACCGGAAGAGGCGGTGTCTAAAGCTTCATATGTTGCATAAAAATATAATTAGGTCGAAGGTGTGTTTTTATTTGAGTTTTATGAATTCATTTTGTTCTGAGAGACATTGTAATACAATTAAACGAATCTAACGAATCTTAGCTATTCATTATTTTATGTTCATTTTTTATTGTTTTTAGCCGCTTTTTATTACTTTCCCCACCGCTATTGGTTTTCGGTCCTCCAAACTATTCCTCGCTAGTATTGACCTTTCACTCCTCCAATTTGGTGGGCTACAACCTGAAAATAAGGTTTCGGTGAGGGTTTTAGAGTATGTTTATTAAAATGAAAATTACAACCAAGATCCTAACACATCTAGGTTTTAACGATATGACATCCTTATTATTATATATTATATTCTTTAACATAACTATTATATATATATTTTTTATAATTACTAATTAATAATTATTATATTCTTATGTAATCCAAAATATAATTAATATATTATATATTTTATAAAATACAAATTAAATTATATATAATATAATTATATTTATTATTATATATAATTGTATACATAGGTTATATTATTATTATATATTATATTCTATAATATAAAATGCTAAATATAAATCTGAAATTATTATAGTTAATAATTAATATATTTTTATATAGATCAAATAAAATTAATTTATAAAACATCTCATAGTTTAATTGATCTTTGGATAGATTAGAAAAAAGAAAACTATATGTATGTTAATATGTTAGAGTATGTGGTGAATATAATAGTTAATACATAAAATAAAATAAAAATATATATAAATATTATTATATAATAAAAATCTAAAATAAAATTATTAATAATAATATAATAATAATAATGATGGTGATGATAATAATAATAATAATAATAATAATGATGATGATGATAACAATAATAATAATCATTTCTAAAATGACACCTTTAAAAAAAAAATTAAAATGACTTACCAATTGACCTCATGTACTACACAAATGTATGCAAAAAATAATAATTTGTTTTCCCTTATTGACCTTCCACACCTCTTAGGTGTATCCATTGCACACCAAGGTGCGATTGCTAGCTATAATATAAGATTGAATTGTATAGAAATAGGATAATTGATAATGAAAATTTAAAATATAATTTTTTTTCATCTCTAAAGATTTTCTTTTAATTGTGAATTTTTTTCTTTTACATTTGAATAAACTAGGTATATATTGCTATAAAACTATATAAATACATACATATTATGTAATTTTTTAATTATTATGATTTAATATAATTATATTTAGTTTTTTACAAACTATGATTTATTTTTAACACACACACACACGCCCATTCTATTTTCCAAACCTAAAAAATCATGGTTGTTATTTTAAAAAACAAAAATATAAAAAATACATGCACACACACACACACACGTCCATTCTATTTTCCAAACCTAAAAAATAAAATACACACACACACACACACACACACACACACACACATGCGCGCGTCCATTTTATTTTCCAAACCTAAAAAAACATGGTTGTTATTTTAAAAAACAAAAATAAAAAAAATACATGCACACACACACGTCCATTCTATTTTCCAAACCTAAAAAATCATGGTTGTTATTTTAAAAAACAAAAATTAAAAAAATGCATGTATGCATGATCAAATACTTATTTTAATATTAAAATTGAAACTAGGCATGTTCTATAATTTAGGGAGTCATCATAAAAAAATTAATACAAAAAATAATCTTTTGTAGTTAAACTTTCCAATATAAAATAAATTTATAGTTTAAAATAGTAATTTATACTTTACAAATTGATAGCACATTTATTTTTTAATAAAAAACAAAATAAACTTATTTAAATCTTGATTGACCATTTTAATTAAAATCTTTAATTATGTTACAACTATATAATCAAAATTATAACATATTTTTCAAAGAATTAATAATCTTAATTAATTTCATAAGAATAAATCTAACACTAAATCTAGGAACCATTGATTATCCAAACTTGACATAAATATTTTATGTCAAATACTTTTCATTAGCAATTGGATTGGTGATTGTTCATTAGGACTATGCGTGATTTATTTTGATTGATTTTAAAAAAAAATGAATCTCTTATGATGAGTGAAATTGGTAGAGTAAGAACTAAGAAATGGTGGAGTATCTATCAATTTCAATTAATGTTTTATCTAGCATGTTTTATTTTTTTGGATGATGATACTATTGTAGATGAGGAAATTTTCTACTCCCGAGTCTCTAGGGAAAAAAGGAGTTTTCATGGAGCAAAAGGTCCTCAACTACCTCAAATTATATGGATTGCACTTGCTAAATATGACCAATATTCTTTACAAATAGTCATGACCATTTAACACAACCCAATATTAGAAATCTAGGATGAAGATGAAGTCCTTGCAAACATTATGTAGAATTCTTATGGTAGGGACTTGCATCAACACCACTACCTTACATGCTTACATTGTCCTTTGCATAAAATAATACCTACAAATGCCTCTAATTCTACTTGTCAAATTTTTATACACTACTACCCCAAAAATGAAATTTCAATTTGGCAGGTCTTGATATTACTTCTATCAAATCATCAGCCTTAACCATAGAGATCACACCAAGTAGAATAACGTCAATAACCAATTGACAACTACACAAAAGTCTTCATTATTAACCATGTTGCAAGCTTGCACAATAACATTTGCATGGGATTATCATGACATGAAAGGTATAGATCCTCACCTATGCATGCATATAATTTATATTAATGAATGCTACAAGCCCATGATGTAGCCTTAGAGGAGAATAAACTCAGTTGCATACATGAGATAGTCAAAACAAAATTTAAAAAGTTGCTAGATGTAGGGTGTATTTATCCCATATTTGATAGCCAATGGGTATCCCCATTGGTGATTGTGCCAAAGAAGGGAGGTAAATGGAGGGTATGTGTAGATTAGATCAAATTGAATGTAGCCACAAGGAAAGAACATTTTCCATTTCCTTTTATTGATTAGGTGTTGGATTCATTAACAAGTAAGCAATAATTTTCCTTCTTAGATGGATTCAGTGGGTATAATTAGACAAAAATAGCTTAGAGGTCAAGACAAGATAAATTTTACTTTCCCATGGGGTGCATATGTTTATTGTGTCTTACCATTTCAGTTATGTAATGCTCAAGTGCAACATTTAAATGAGTACCCTTAATTATATAATCAAACTTTGCACATGATTCCATGGAAATTTACATGGATGATTTTACCACTTATGGGAATTATCATAAAGAGACATTGACTAATTTGGAGAAAGTCCTACAAAGGTGTCAAGGTCATAACCTTTCCTTGAGTTATGAAAAATGTTTCATGATGATGATTAAGGGAGTGGTCTTGGGACACTTTGTGTCTAGAAAGGGAATATAGGTAGACCCTAACAAGATAGAAGTGATCTCCACTATATCTATTCCTCAAAAGAAAGAGGATATAAGAATTTTTCTTTGTCATGTTGGTTACTATAGGATGTCTATCTAGGATTTTAATAAAATAAAAGCCCAATTATTTGTTCTTCTCTCTAAAGATGTAAAATTTTATTAGACCCTTGCATGCCAAAACACTTTTGAAGCCATCAAAGCAATACTCACTAAGACCCCTATTTTAAGAGGACCAAAATGGAAAATGACTTTTCACATATACACAAATGCATATAATTTTGTAATAGGAGTGTTTTAGGACATAAGGAAGGGAATTGGAATATGAAATCTATTATATAAGCAATAATATTCAAGGTGCAGAGATTAATTATACAATCACTGAAAAGAAAATGTTGGTAGTGTTATATGTCATTAATTATGTTTAGACATTACATCACTGGATACTCTATCTTTATTCATACAAACCATACAACTATAAGATATTTGATGGGTAAACCAACGATTGGAGGGAGAATTGTCAAATGCTTATTACTCATGTAATAATTTTATATCACAATTATGGATAAAATAGGGAAATAAAATGTGGTTGTTGATTTCCTCTTAAGGGTACCAATAAAATCAACATAGAATATTGTTGATAACTCCTTTCTTGATGAATATTGATTTCCCCTCTTTATGAAAATACCTTGGTTTGTAGATATAAATAATTATCTGGTTGTAGGGAAGACACCTCAATATCTCTCACCAAGAGAAATGAGACATCTGGTTGAGTGAAGTTTTCCTTATTCATGGGTAGCTAGTTATCTCTTTAATACAGGGCCTAAAACATAATGAGAAGATGCATTAGGGAGTATGAAGTATATGATATTTTAAATGAATTTCATGATGAGCCTTACGAATGGAACTTTTTCGCTAAAAGGAAAGCTCTAAAAATTTTGAGCATTGGTTACTACAAGACTACACTTCATAAGGATGCAGTCAAGTATACAAGAAGGTGTGACAAATTCTAAAGGATGGTAATACCTACTAGGAGTGATGAGATGCCACTCTAGCTACAATTGGTCATTGCACCCTTTGATAGGCAAGCACTAGATTTTATTGGTCCCATAGCCTCAACATCCAATAGCAAAGAATGTATTTTGGTCTACATAGATTATCTCACAAAATGGGTGGAGGTAAAAGCATTACAATTTGCAATGGATGGAAATGTTGTTAAATTTATTTATGAATATATCTTCACTAGATATGGTGTTTCTAAAAAAATAATAATAGATCAAGGGCCTCAATTCACTTATGATATGATTAATAAGTTAGTAAAGGAGTATGATATTGGGCATAGGAAATATACACCTTATCATCCATAGGAAAATTGTCAAGTAGAAGTTACAAAAAGGGAAATATAAGTTATTCTTACCAAAACAACTCAACTACAAATAAAAGACTATGAAACAAGGCTCCCTAAAGTAGTTTTGGCATATAGGACAACCTAGAAGACTACAATAGGGTTTACATCATATAAACTAGTGTATGAAAAGAAACTTATACTACCAATTGAGTTTGAATACAAAATACTTTGCACAATAGTAACACTTGACATAGATATATTTGCAGCTCATAAGGAATTATTGCACACCATGAGTGCTTTAAATCAAATCAAAATGGAGGCCATTAATCATATAGAAATTGTGTAGAAGCACAGGATGAAATGGCATGACTAGTTCATTAAAATGAAGGAATTCATTACAAGTGGCTAGGAGTTGTTATATTATTCCAAGTATAAAGACCACAAGGGTAAATTATAGACCCACTAACTTGGACCATATGAAATCAAGAAAGTTTTTTACATGGAGTGGTTCATCTCACTACCATTTATTTAGTAAGATTATCCATGTTAGTAAATGGCCACAAAATCAATCTATATAAGAAGCCATTGCAAAAGGAAGTCTTCTTACATAATCTGCAACAAAAATTCAAGCTAGAATTACATTCTCAACCTATAGACAAAGATGAAAAATCAAGTGATATATCAATAGATGAGCCAACTACCTTGCCTAATAGTGTTCATCAGGTATAATTAATCACCAAAACCTCTCACATGGACAAACATGCACAAGTTATAGTCATCAACATTTATTATTCTAAATGTACAACAAAAGTTCATAAGACATGTAGCAACAACCCCAAGGCACATCAATAACATGAGACCTATTATTCAACTACTCGCAATACTTACATATATTTCACTCTCATCAGACTCATAGCCACTTCCAATCACATTTCATACTACCATACAACCACTTCAATCAAACACACATTTTATGCAACAATCAACTCCACCATTCATAATTCGTATTTTCTATAGCTTTTCAATCAACACTAGCAATTCTCAAACACATTTTATAATAACACTAAGCTATTTTTTGTATTATGTTTGTCCACAAAAATTCACATTGAATTACCATCATTTCAAATCTTTTCCAACTACTAATTTTCATATGCATTCAAAATCATGTGCACATTTAAATTTGGTGTATCTTATATCTCAAATGCTTTAAATTTATCCTACCCGTTCTTTCCCTACATGTTATTCGAGGAAAAATAGTACACTTGAGTTGGGGGGAAGGAAAAGGTTTAATTGTTATCACCATAAAAGTTTAGATAACTATATACAATTATTAACTCCCTTTCTTTTTCTCCATTGGTCACAAAGAAATGATAATAAGAAGTGTAGAGTATAGAAGAAATATAGGTAAGAAGGGAATATCTAAGAGGATCTAAGTATATTTTAGCCGATAGGTTATTTATGTGGGGGAACCCCACTGGCATTTCTAGCAGTCTGACATCGGCGGGAACCCCACAAACTTTACGGCAGGGGTAAAATCATTTGACTATTCTGGTGGGAAAACATACTTGCGCATTCACAGCAATTACCAAGCATGGGCAAGTGGAAGGGAGTTAGTTGAGTCATTTATGAAGCATGGAGCCCTATTTCTTGTTGTTCAATATTCACGTGGGACAATAGGGGAAATCATCATGGTCTAATAGGAAGATTCTGGGGGTTTGAGCGATGGCTGGTCCCTGCTCAAGAGGGGGCTATATGGGGAAACAAAATTTTGGATCAGAGGGCTTGGCATTTGGGAGAGATGGAAGAAAAAAAATTGGTAGTACTATTAATTATTTTTGCACTCTACCCATTTACTTGGATTAGCATGTGGGAAAAACAATAACAAAAGTTGCACAAAAGCTTGAGGTAAGTCACTATCCATGGTTTCAGTGAGTTTTATTCTCCTGTCTTTCTTAGGAATTGGTACATGGCTGAATGATTCTCTTGGTGGTGTTTTATTGCATTCTGGAAGAAACTTGTCACTATTGGTTCAATGGTAGCATTGGTTTTGTGGTCTGATGAATGGTTGCTCTCCTGCAAAACAAATGCTTTTCTTTTGTTTACCTTTAGCTGGGTTGGATGACCTTTATCATGTTGTTTAAAATATTTAGAACCTTAATCCAGGTTTGAAGTAATCGTAGTATTGTTAATTCTGGGAAGAACTATGGCACATTATCACTACTCATTTGCAAATAGTTCCCTTTCCAATCTGAATATCCACATTTAAGAAATATATTTATTTCTTGATACTTAAAGGTTGTTGTGCCCTGCTCCAAAGCTCCCAGTTTGGAATACATAGGGAGATTACTAGAAAAGGTTGCAATAATTAGCATTACACCTACCGACTACATTGCTTGAAAGTTCCTAAAGCCACTCCAAATATTTCATTTCATGCATATCCTGCAATCAATGCAGTCCTTGAGACCACAAACCTTTGAGGCATTCTATCAAACAATTCACGTGCCTAGTCTATGCTTCGAGTGATGTTGTCAAACAGTTCATACGTCTTGTCTATGTATCCACATCTTGTATATATACCTACCAGGGCAGTTGTGACTACAACATTTGAAAAGAAAAGAAATTTCATAACCTTTGTGCCTTGACAGATGAACATGCCTCATTTTCCAAAACATCCCATGATTGCCATAAAATGCACAATTTGTATCGTGATTCTCTAGGACATAGTGTGTGTTTATTCCATATGACCAAATGTAATGCCCATGAAAATCAAATGGCATTCCCATATCTTCTGCATACTCTCTCTCTCTCTTTGTTAGCCCTATTCAAAATAAAATATACCCAAAACATGTTAAAAAATCAGTTAAAGACAATGATAGAGTATTGGAGAATAAATACTCATAAATTCGGGTTGTGGGATGTAGCTATTAGTGAGACTTAAATTTCTTTACATAAATAGAAGTGTGCTGAAATGGGATCCATTTGGGACGTTTTACAATTATGTCTGACATTTTTACAAATCTCTTAAGCTCCCATTTTGGCATAGGCAGTTTGGACATTGGAAATAGATTATGAAATTTGGCTTCACCTCTGTCATTCCATCTGCTTGATATTTTTCCAAGTCTTCCCAATAAATCCTTTTTGTGCGCATCAAATCTTGGCATTCTTTGAGATCACAATCCACAGCATTGAGTAAATTTCTTGAATATGTAAAGTACCCTATCGCCTTCATCTGCCAAACCAATTTTCTCCAAATTTGCATAGAACTTATGTGTGTGTGAATGTGACCTCTCTCTTACGCTGAAAGAATGCACATTTATTTTTTATGGCCATCAATTAAGCTACATCCAGGTATCATTTTAATTCCTCTATCTTTCATTGATCTACTTACCATTTAATTGCTAATATTCATTATGAGAGATTTATCTTTTTATTTGATTTGATAAATATGTCCCTTTACTAATAAATGTACAAATAAATCTATACTATTATCTTTTTGTGATACGAGGAAATTAGTATATAGGGGACAAACAAATCTATACTATTATCTTTTTGTGATATGAGGAAATTAGTATATAGGGGATAAAGAGAATCATAATGTAATTTTTAACTTTTCTTATTAAAGAAAATTGGCAATATAGATTAGCAATTTAAAATTATGGTATTATTGTCTTAGAATATATTTTATTTATTCTTATTAGATTAGCATAAGCTTATTAGTGGATTGAATATTCTTTTCAAAATATTCAAGGTATTATTACATTTAGTTACATGGTATACTATAATTAACTTAGTAATCAAGATGAAGAAAAAATTGCACACAGGTTTATCCAGAAATCTTGATTACTAACTATCATGGACTGTGGAAACAATATGTTATAATTAACTTACCAAATAAGCTTTAATTAAATATTCATAACTTATTTTATGAAAGCGAGTTAATGATGGTATGCTCCAAGTCAATGTTAGCTACTTTTTTGTGATTGTCGATCAAGATTACTAGCATGATACAAGTTAGATGCTTTTGTGAAGCCAAATGAAGAAGCCAAAATAGTTATATGTAGAGCGAAATGGATTTAGTGGTTAAATAAAATAAATAATTTATAATAATAATTTATATAATCAATAAGATAAATAATAATTTATATAATAAAATAAATAATTTATATAATAAATAAAATAAAATAATTTATATAATAAATAAAATAAAAAATATTCTTTAAATAAAATAATATAATAAATTTTTAATAAAAATAAAATTAGTTTTGTGTTATAAAATCCAAACAATAAACAAATAGAAAAATGGAAAACTAAAGTTGTATAGGAAGTGTTGTTTTTGGAATGAATTGGAGAGGAGGGTAAAGAAGTAGAGAGGGAAGGATAGAGAAAGAGAGAGAGAGAGAGAGGAGGGAAAAGAAGTAGAGAGGGAAGGATAGAGAAAGAGAGAGAAAGAGAGAGGAGGGAAAAGAAGTAGAGAGGGAAGGATAGAGAAAGAGAGAGAGATGAGGGTAAAGGGATGGAGGGAGGTAGAGAGGGATAAGTGAGATAAAGATAGGGAGGGAGAGAGAGGTGGGATAGAAGGAAGTAGAGAAGGAAAGAGAGAGCCAGAGAGAGTGAGAGAGAGAGAGGTAGAGAGGGAGAGGTAGAGAGGGATAGGGGAGATATAGAGAATTAGAGGGAAAAGGAGAGAGAGGTAGAGAGGAATAAGTGAGAGAGGGAGAGAAGTAGAGAGGGAAGGAGAGAGTGAGAGAGAAATATGTGGGATGGAGGGAGGGATAGGTAGAGGGGGATATGTGTTATAGAGATAAATAAAGAGGGAAGGAGAGAGCAAGAGGGAGAGAGAAGGGGGGAGGAAGGGAGGGAGAGGTAGAGAGGGATAGGTGAGATAGAGAAAGAGAGAGGAGGGTAAATAAGTAGAGAGGGAAGGATAGATAAAGAGAGAGAGAGGAGGGAAAATAAGTAGAGAGGGAAGGATAGAGAAAGAGAGAGAGGAGGGTAAAGGGATGGAGGGAGGTAGAGAGGGATAAGTGAGATAGAGATAGGGAGGGAGAGAGAGGTGGGGTAGAAAGAAGTAGAGAAGGAAAGAGATAGCTAGAGAGAGAGAGGAGGGGAGGGAGGGAGAGGTAGAGAGGGATAGGGGAGATATAGAGAATTAGAGGGGGAAGGAGAGAGAGGTAGAGAGGAATAAGTGAGAGAGGGAAGGAGAGAGTGAGAGAGAAATAGGTGGGATGGAGGGAGGGATAGGTAGAGAGGGATATGTGATATAGAGAGAAATAGAGAGGGAAGGAGAGAGCAAGAGGGAGAGAGAAGGGGGGAGAGAGGGAGGGAGAGGTAGAGAGGGATAGGTGAGATAGATCACCATTTTCTTCATGCCATCCACTACTTTTCATGGCCGTAAATAATGTGGGCTTAGCCTATCGGCGTAAGTATTGCACCTTATTGGGGTGCAAGTGCTACTAATAGAAGTTGGAAATATGGTTAAAGTTGCACCAATGGGAGGAGATATCATAAGAACAAAATTGAAAAAACATAATTTATTACTGGAAGATTGGTAATGCTTGCTAATCTTCCAACAAGTTGGGTGGCTAGATTATTTTCTCTGACTAACTAAATATAATAAACATATGACTCAATGGTTTGCAATTACATTGCAGAATGATAAAGCCATGATTAGAGTATAAGGGTTTATTCTTCAGAGGAAACAATGGTAGAAGTATAAGAATTGCCAAGAATGGGGGAGGAATTTCCATAAAGAGCAGATGTAATTATGGTTAGATTTTTTTTTTAATAGTAGGGGAAAATTTAAATTCTTCATCTCAAGGTACATGATGACCTTTTTTACCCTGGGTTTGGGCTTTTGTTGCTTCCTACGTTGTTAAATATTTAAACTAAGTTGGTAGGCAATCCATCTTATACATTGTGCACTTTAAACTCCTTAGTCAATTACGTTATCAAAAGATTGTAAATCCCCCTAATTTCTTATACAATATCTTGAAAAGGATTCCTGCTAAGTATAAGAAGAAAAGAATCTAGTCTAACTTGTCACATTTATTCTTGGACACTTTGTTAATTAAACCAAGTCTTAGGACCCAATCTCCTAATGTATCTTGGGAAGATTTCTTAGCATGCAACAAAATCAATGATGTTCACATATGTCCAAATTCATAGTAATTGAACAAAGAAAAAGAAATGGTATAACCTTCTATGGTTGCCAAAAAAGGAAATAGAACCTTTGTTTCATCTATTTCCTCACCTACCCATAGCATTGGGGAAAATGTAGAGTAGGAAGTGTAGGAAACTCAACCTACAGCTTCTAAGGAACAACCCGCAGTAGAAGGAGTCACAAAAATCCCTGCATCCATCAAGAGCCCTTCCAATCCCAAGAAAAGAAAAAGTGTAGCCTTTACTTTTGAACCCAAAAAGAAGCAGAAGTGGCCAACACAACCAAGGAAGTTATCACACTTCCTTTGAAGGAAAGGGCCTATATTAAAGGGAAAGGATAAAAATCAAAAGGAAAAGATTGTTGCGGTTGAGACTAAAACAAATTTTGAAGAAGAAAGGGTTTTTGGTGGTGACAAGCAACCAAAATAATTATAGCCTCTATATCTAAGCAGTAGTTTAGGTTTAGATTCAAATGGTTTGTTTACAACAAAAAAGAAAAACATACCTCCAAGAAGCCTTGTTTTTCAAGAAGGATTTTTTCCATTTGAGGAGGTTGGGGAAGAAATATATTTAGATAAAGAAGAGGAGTTACTTCTAAAATGAAATAGTGAGACAAAGGAGTTATAGGAAGCCTTGCAAAGAATCAAAGAGTTATAAGAACATCTTAAAGGATACCAGCAAAGGGAGGAATGATTAGAAAATAGAATTTGAGGGTTAGAGAAAAGGTTTCATGCCTTTGATCAACAAGGACTAGGATTCGAGAAGTTGACAAAATTGGTCATTTCTTAAGTTAAAAACAAGGCTCCACATCCTATAAATCAAGTTGCAACCACAAGAATGCCTAAAATAACTTCTATGCCCTTGGGATTGAATTGTGGAGTAAGATAAGGGAATTCTCCTACAAATAGAAAGATTGGGAAAAATAAAAATTGAGTCAATAATAGCACATGTCGGGGGAATTGACTGAAAAGATGTAGAAATTAAGAAATTGAAGGTCAAGATAGATGAGTTGGTTGACAAGATGGTACAACTTTTAAAGTGCAAACCCCTACTAGGGTTTATACCGTATACTTGCAAGAAAAGTATTTAAGTTTTCAATTTAGTCAAATAATTAGTGATCTTCTAGTCTCTTTATCTTTACCTACTTTGTTCTTGGAAACATATAAGAAAACAACCCCAAATATGCAAGATCAGTTATGTGAAGTTTACTTACATAATCTTGCTATTCCTCATGACTCTACATGAAATCAACTCATGTTTGTTGGAGATTTTCATATTAAAACATTTCCTTTATTTATAAGGAATGAGCATAAAAAATGATAGATACATAGGAATTATCAAGAAAATGAAAAGTCATTTCCCTTCCTAATCAAGGTAGAAGTTGAAAATCCTCATTTGGTGGTGGATGAATGGATCAGATTGATAGAATGGAGGGAAAGGGGGAAGATTTTGGAATATAGAGAACAAGATTAGAAAACGTTTCAAGATCGTACTATAGGGATTGGGAAAGAGGCATTTGATTTCTCTCAGGACATATGGAGAGAGTTGACACCAAAGCTGCAAAGAAAAGAACCCCACAATATTTAACTACCTTACAACATTTAAAAGAGCCCATAATTATATATCAACCTCCCTTGAAAATGACATCACCTTGATCCCCTTGACATTCTATCCTCCTCTTCTCTATTCCTAATTCCACATTGGGTTGGATGAATACAAGAGATCAATACATCAAAAGACATGAGATGGGTGAAGATATCAAAACATAGAGGATTTTACTTGAAGCAAGAAGAAGGGGTTACCACTTCAATGAACTGTAGGGAAGTTTCACTTCATTACAACCTAAGGCCCTAAGTTTCTTGAGGACAAGTAAGAAGTTAAATTGGGGGAAAATGAGCCATAATAACATGTCCTATTTCCTTATTGTAGTTACATACTTGTATCTTATTTTCTACTTAGCTCTAAAAGACATTACCATGCCTTTTATATACTTTAAATTTTTTAAAGAATTTGAAGTTGATATATGCTATATTTTATTAAGTGCACGTGTATGAACTATGTTTGTGATTTTAGTATAATTTAATGTATAATTAGTTGTTAGCAATGAAAATGCCTTGAAGAAATAAGGACTAACCCTTGTAGCAAGAAACATGCCAACCCACAACAAAAGGCTTCTCAATCCATAGTAGGAGGATGATGTAGTTTGATACAAAGGAGTTAATATTCTAAAACATGATTACACTTTCAAAAAAATATGGAGGAAGTCTTTTAAAATAAGATGATGGATCACCAAGAGTCACTCCTATTTTTTAATAAGTCGTGAAGGAGAAATAAGTTTGTTCCAATAAGGAATACAAGTTATAACATGAATTGCATTGTTTGGACATGTTTTCAATTAGAATAGTTAATCTTGATTAAGTGCAAAGTCCTTATTCAACCTCTATACTTTTGTTTTGTTAATTTTTATTTTATATTTTAGAAAAAGTATTCCTCTTCTTATTCATATGAGAGAGTTGACTTCTTCTTTTAAGTTTTTTTATAACTCATAAATAAATAGACTCTTGCATACCCTATATAGTAGGGTACCCTATCGAGAAGGACATCTAGATATTGCATGTGTTAGACTAAATAATATTTCCTATTAGATTTTATTCAAAAGTTCTTTGTATGATTGAAACACAATAAAGATGAAATATTTTTTTAGCATGTTTCCCTTAGTGAGTAATTGAAAAAGGATTTTGTGGATGTAGCAACTCAAGCAAGGGTCACTTGAGGTACAACAAAACCAGAACAATTTAGTTGATAAATTGGATTTTGTAAATTTTAATTTTAATTTGTATTTTTTAGTTTATGCTATTTTGAACATGACGTGCTATAATTTCTAAAATATGAAATCTATAGTTGATATTTTATTCAATACTCTTAAGGTTAGTTAGATTAGGACATGCTACAACATAATAGTTAGTAAGTTACAATCTTAATCATAACAGTTAATGAATTATAGTCATAAGAATTAAGCACCATAACAATTAAGTAGTTATTTGTATTCGTTTACTCTATTTTAGAAATAAAATCCAATTTTAGTTAAAATATTTTAATGCATTTATTTGTGTTCAATTTACTTATACTCAGCCAATGTAGGATATTTCATTTTCTTGAATGCATATATGTTGCTAACATAATTGGAAGTCTAGGACTCCCTGGATGATAATTCCATGAAGCCCTCTCCTGAACGATGAACTACTTATTTTAGGGATCTTCAGGTCCATTAAGCTATATGTATGATCATTTTCACTGGTTAATTAGACATTAGGGGATGCTCTACAAGAATTCTATTTAGAAGACACACTATTGTGCATATTTATTATTCCAAAATTTTTTTATCTAAATTATTTCCTTTCATCATACTCCTTGCAGCTTCTAAATTTTTTACTATTCCTCCGTTCAACAACTCAATTTTATTGTGGAGTTAGGAAGTTGTGAAATATCTCTTGTTTCCATTAATTTTACACATATAGAAATGAATTTGATTTTTACTCACCTCCATTATCCGATCATATCACTTTCATGTGCTTAACACTTTTTTCTCAACAAACTACTTGACTTCTGTACAAATTTTTCATACACTTTTGATCTTGTAACCAAGAAAAATACCTAATTTCTTCTTAAGTAATCACCAGTGAATGTTAGAAAATACTTGGATTTATTTAGATAAGGTGTTTCCATAGGACCAAAAAAATCTATTCATATTATCTCAAGATATTGCTTCAATATATTGGATTTACCAATTAGAAAGCTAACCCTATGTTATTTTCCAACAATACATTCTTCACAGACCTATTTTGTATTTTTATTGTAAGTTCACCTTCAACTCTTTTTAATCTCCTAAATAAAATCAACTCACTTAAACTATGGTGATCGTATATTTGGTGTCAAATTTTACTTTCATTCATTTCACTGCACCTTATTGCTTGGTTTTCATGAGTGAAATGAAGATGAAACATTCAATCACCTATCATATTTACTTTTTCAACAACTAAATTTATTTTTAACTTATCCCTTATTATCCACTTGTTTTCATCAAAAGTCATTTGATAATTTTATCTAATATTTTTCCAAAAGACAAAAAATTCTTATGGAGTGTTATAACCAATATTGTTTCATCGATATGTTTCACTAAACCATATTTTGTTGTAATTACAATATTACCCTTACCTTTCCTTCCATGAGATTTATTATCTTCTAATACCTCTATACTCTAACACTTTTCATCTATTTAGTGATAAATAAATTCTCATTAGATTTTAGATGTGACGAACATCTAGAGTTAAAATAACATACATTATTTTCATTAACATATTTATTTATCTTCAATAGTGATGTGAACACTTTTTTCTATATCAACTTGTTTACTCATACATTGTGATGCATAGTATCCAAAATTATGACAATGAAAGCATTGGAAATTTATTTAATTATTGTAATACCCCTCCGGTTTGCTCTGTTGTGTGAATGATGTTGTTTCCCCTTTTATGCTTTAGTATTTTGTTGTACTTTGACTTTGTACAGGTGGTTTCGATTAATCACTATGTTATCATGATGTATCTTGATGTGATGATACTATATGTTGATGTTACTATTATGACATGTTTTTAATTAGCATAAGTGGATATTTAAATTTATGATGTAATATGCTTTGGATTGGGGTGCTATGTTAGATGCGTCAGTTAGTACTACTGTATTTGTGAAGAGGATGGTATCACATCACTCGCTTGCGAACGCCCTGCGATTATGTGATTTCCTCTTCACGGTGTGCCTTATTTATGACATATTATTGTGTGTGGATATATTCTTTGTTCGCAGGTTGACAGGTACATGACATCGACTCCACTTGGTTTCACAGGTTTCAGTGTGTCCATTTCCCAATGGCAGTCGATTGGGAGATAGTAACTAGGTTTTATGTGCCAAGTCATCACCTTGGTCATAGTGTGTCGTCGGTCTTAGTGTGGTCCATTTGTTCTAATATTGTTCAATTTGCCTAATTTCAGTTTAAATTAGAAGTTAGAAAAATGTTAGAATAAATGTGTTTGTAGTTAGTTTAGTGAGGAAATTTATCTGGTTATATGTTAGAAATGTAATACCCCTCTGTTTTGCATTTTGGTTGAACAGTGCTCTACCCTGTTTCGTTGTACTTTTTGTTTGTACCTTGACTTTGGTACTCGGTTGTTATTTGGTCGCTATCTATAAAGCGACGTTATTGTAATCTTTTGATGTAATGGTATTTTAATATGATGTTATCTTATGACATGTTTTGGATTAACAAAATGGATATTTGAATTAATGATGATTATGTTTTGGATTATACTAGCATAATAGAACTATCAGTTATTTGCAGTGTATTGGTGAAGGGGATGGTATCGTATCACTCGCTTGCGAGTTCCCTACGATCCCGTGATTACCTCTTCACGGTGTGTATTTTATGCTGTTCATATTATATGTTGTGTTTACTTAATTTGTAGGTTGACAGGTACAGAACATCGACTCCACCTGGTTTCACAGATGAGAGCATGTTCAATACCCAACGGTATTCAATTGGGATATAGTAGCTAGGTTTCGGTGTCAGGTCATCACCCTAGTCTTGTACGTCGTTAGTTGTCTGTGAGGTTGTGTTGTTTCGGTTATCGTGTTCCCCTCTTCGTTATTTAATTATAAACTGAATTGGGTGATTTAAATAGCTTGATGTATTTAAGTTGTGAATTATTGTGTTCGAGAATTTTGGTTGAAATATAATTTATTTTATTATTAATTTAATTTAATTAATAAATAATTTAATCTTTGATTAAATCTATTTATTAATTGATTAAATTTATTTGGTTGAAAGAAGTTAATTTATCTTTGTTAAAGTTATTGATTTAAATTTGTTGAAAATTGGAAATAAGAAAATATATGGAAATCATTTTAGAAAATTGAAATTTGAAAAGAAATGAAATGTTTGGAAAGTCAAAGTTGAAATTTGCATTCAAAATTGAAAATATGAGATATTTTGGAATTGAAAATTTAAATTATTTTAAAAATTGGATATTTTCCATTTTCTGTTTTAGAGAATTGATGATGGTGGTTGAAGGATTTAGGGAAAAATCCTTATGTTTTGAAATTTTGGCTTCAATTTTTGGATCTTGGAGTTTTTGGCAAAATTGAATTTGTGGGAGAAATATTTCTTCAACTTTGTGGGTTTTGGATTGGGTTTGTGGAAATTTGTGGGGTTGGATTTGGATGCAAGGTGGGAAGCTTGGCATCATCTGGACTACTTCAAACTCAAGGAAAAACCAGGTTCTTGTGCTTATTATGCTTGTTTTGAAATTATGAAATTTAAATATCAATGATTGAAGATCTTTTGGAAAGAAAATTTAAATGTTGTTGCTTGAATTCAAATTTGACAAATTGAAATTGTGTTCTTAAAATTGCATGAAAACTCTTTGAAAATTTAAATTTGTGTTCAAGAAAATGATGTAATTTGGAATGAAAATCATTGTTCTTCAATTTTTATAATTCTGGTTTTCTCAATTAGTTCTGGTTTTTTAAACCAAAGATGCATATATATACATTAAAAAAATATATATACATATATATATATGCATATAATAATGCTTTTAATAAAAAGATTATTATCAAAAGTTATTTGAAAATCATAAATTTTATTATGGGTGGATTTCATATTTTATGAAATCGCGTTTTAAAAAAAAAACGCAGGTCTGAATTATTTTTAGGGTTTTAAAAATAAAATTTTGAAAATTTTCGTGGGAGGCGGTTGGGGGCTCAACCCCCGCTGCACCCCATGGGAGGCGGGCGGAGGGAGCCGCGCCCAATGCGCCCTCCCCTCCTCCCCTTACCCTGCGTGCTGAGGCGTCGCCGCCCACCATGGGAGTGACGACTGTGTTCACACACAGTCGTCGCCCCCATTAATGGGGGTCGGTTGTGTGTGAACACAGCCGGCCGACCCTGTGGGGTGCGTGGCTCTCCTTTACAACCGCGGTTTGAAACCTAAGCGGCCGGTGCGCGAATCGATAACTCAACTTCATTTTTTTATTATTATTTATAAAAAATATATATTTTTTAATATATACTTAATATTATAATATTTATATTATTATATTATAATATTATATATATATTAATATTTATATATTTTGTTGTATAACATATATTATTATTTTATGATATGATATTAATATATTAATATGTATTATTTGAAGAATAATATGTATTAATTATTAATATTATATTGTATAATATTATAATGGTATTTTGGAAGAATTGAACTTTTATTTGAATAAATATATGTAAAGTTGTGAAATGAATTTAAAAGGTATAGAGGATTATTGTTTTCCTATTGGCTTGAATTAATTTTAATTGGAAAAATGAAAATACAATGACTTTGGTTAAATTATTGTTTAGTTATAATCAATATTTTATTGGGAATAGCGTGGATTTAAATATTGTATCTATGCAAAATGAGTTAGTGATTTTATTGTTATTGAAATGCAAGTAGGAGATTAAGTATTAAATAGTAACTTTCTCCCATGTCTGGAAAAGACGTATTTTCGTGTCGATTTATATAATGCAATGAATTCCTGAATATTGTATGAGGACATGGATTTAGGATATCCAAAGTAGATTTAATTCTTGTTTGACTTTATCTGATTCTTGTCATCATTTGGAAATGAGTCTTTACATTGGCAGTTTTCAGTTGAGTTTTTCGTTAGTGGTTGTCGTCAGTTATGTCAACCTGTTTTGTACTCCCTAGGTGGGGCTTGTGTATTTACTTGTTACTACTCGGTTTCTACGAACGAGTATGTTTGTACCTCCTTAGTTTAGGAGTGGATTATGGGATCCATGTCTCCTTGTAAGGATGGACCTTACTATGTGGTTAGTGCCTCCTATGTTGGAGTGGTTTTATCTTTGTCACCTCCTGAGAAAGGAGTGGATTTTGTTATGTGTGTCTCCTTGTCAGGAGCTGTCAGGAATAGATTTGTTACCGGGTCACCTCCAGTGTTTGGAGAGGGTTTTGAACTTAGGTTGCTCCTGAGAAAGGAGTGGTTGTATTACCTTGTTCGTTGTACCTTGTACCCTTGATGTTTGGATGTTATTTGTGTGTTTTCAAGTAGAAGAGTGGCTTCCGTTTGGGGCTAGAGCCCAGAAGAGGTAAGACTGGGTAAC
>CM021100.1:851165874-851219685 GCA_007115665.2 Sequoiadendron giganteum | reverse complement strand
GCAATCCATCTTATACATTGTGCACTTTAAACTCCTTAGTCAATTACGTTATCAAAAGATTGTAAATCCCCCTAATTTCTTATACAATATCTTGAAAAGGATTCCTGCTAAGTATAAGAAGAAAAGAATCTAGTCTAACTTGTCACATTTATTCTTGGACACTTTGTTAATTAAACCAAGTCTTAGGACCCAATCTCCTAATGTATCTTGGGAAGATTTCTTAGCATGCAACAAAATCAATGATGTTCACATATGTCCAAATTCATAGTAATTGAACAAAGAAAAAGAAATGGTATAACCTTCTATGGTTGCCAAAAAAGGAAATAGAACCTTTGTTTCATCTATTTCCTCACCTACCCATAGCATTGGGGAAAATGTAGAGTAGGAAGTGTAGGAAACTCAACCTACAGCTTCTAAGGAACAACCCGCAGTAGAAGGAGTCACAAAAATCCCTGCATCCATCAAGAGCCCTTCCAATCCCAAGAAAAGAAAAAGTGTAGCCTTTACTTTTGAACCCAAAAAGAAGCAGAAGTGGCCAACACAACCAAGGAAGTTATCACACTTCCTTTGAAGGAAAGGGCCTATATTAAAGGGAAAGGATAAAAATCAAAAGGAAAAGATTGTTGCGGTTGAGACTAAAACAAATTTTGAAGAAGAAAGGGTTTTTGGTGGTGACAAGCAACCAAAATAATTATAGCCTCTATATCTAAGCAGTAGTTTAGGTTTAGATTCAAATGGTTTGTTTACAACAAAAAAGAAAAACATACCTCCAAGAAGCCTTGTTTTTCAAGAAGGATTTTTTCCATTTGAGGAGGTTGGGGAAGAAATATATTTAGATAAAGAAGAGGAGTTACTTCTAAAATGAAATAGTGAGACAAAGGAGTTATAGGAAGCCTTGCAAAGAATCAAAGAGTTATAAGAACATCTTAAAGGATACCAGCAAAGGGAGGAATGATTAGAAAATAGAATTTGAGGGTTAGAGAAAAGGTTTCATGCCTTTGATCAACAAGGACTAGGATTCGAGAAGTTGACAAAATTGGTCATTTCTTAAGTTAAAAACAAGGCTCCACATCCTATAAATCAAGTTGCAACCACAAGAATGCCTAAAATAACTTCTATGCCCTTGGGATTGAATTGTGGAGTAAGATAAGGGAATTCTCCTACAAATAGAAAGATTGGGAAAAATAAAAATTGAGTCAATAATAGCACATGTCGGGGGAATTGACTGAAAAGATGTAGAAATTAAGAAATTGAAGGTCAAGATAGATGAGTTGGTTGACAAGATGGTACAACTTTTAAAGTGCAAACCCCTACTAGGGTTTATACCGTATACTTGCAAGAAAAGTATTTAAGTTTTCAATTTAGTCAAATAATTAGTGATCTTCTAGTCTCTTTATCTTTACCTACTTTGTTCTTGGAAACATATAAGAAAACAACCCCAAATATGCAAGATCAGTTATGTGAAGTTTACTTACATAATCTTGCTATTCCTCATGACTCTACATGAAATCAACTCATGTTTGTTGGAGATTTTCATATTAAAACATTTCCTTTATTTATAAGGAATGAGCATAAAAAATGATAGATACATAGGAATTATCAAGAAAATGAAAAGTCATTTCCCTTCCTAATCAAGGTAGAAGTTGAAAATCCTCATTTGGTGGTGGATGAATGGATCAGATTGATAGAATGGAGGGAAAGGGGGAAGATTTTGGAATATAGAGAACAAGATTAGAAAACGTTTCAAGATCGTACTATAGGGATTGGGAAAGAGGCATTTGATTTCTCTCAGGACATATGGAGAGAGTTGACACCAAAGCTGCAAAGAAAAGAACCCCACAATATTTAACTACCTTACAACATTTAAAAGAGCCCATAATTATATATCAACCTCCCTTGAAAATGACATCACCTTGATCCCCTTGACATTCTATCCTCCTCTTCTCTATTCCTAATTCCACATTGGGTTGGATGAATACAAGAGATCAATACATCAAAAGACATGAGATGGGTGAAGATATCAAAACATAGAGGATTTTACTTGAAGCAAGAAGAAGGGGTTACCACTTCAATGAACTGTAGGGAAGTTTCACTTCATTACAACCTAAGGCCCTAAGTTTCTTGAGGACAAGTAAGAAGTTAAATTGGGGGAAAATGAGCCATAATAACATGTCCTATTTCCTTATTGTAGTTACATACTTGTATCTTATTTTCTACTTAGCTCTAAAAGACATTACCATGCCTTTTATATACTTTAAATTTTTTAAAGAATTTGAAGTTGATATATGCTATATTTTATTAAGTGCACGTGTATGAACTATGTTTGTGATTTTAGTATAATTTAATGTATAATTAGTTGTTAGCAATGAAAATGCCTTGAAGAAATAAGGACTAACCCTTGTAGCAAGAAACATGCCAACCCACAACAAAAGGCTTCTCAATCCATAGTAGGAGGATGATGTAGTTTGATACAAAGGAGTTAATATTCTAAAACATGATTACACTTTCAAAAAAATATGGAGGAAGTCTTTTAAAATAAGATGATGGATCACCAAGAGTCACTCCTATTTTTTAATAAGTCGTGAAGGAGAAATAAGTTTGTTCCAATAAGGAATACAAGTTATAACATGAATTGCATTGTTTGGACATGTTTTCAATTAGAATAGTTAATCTTGATTAAGTGCAAAGTCCTTATTCAACCTCTATACTTTTGTTTTGTTAATTTTTATTTTATATTTTAGAAAAAGTATTCCTCTTCTTATTCATATGAGAGAGTTGACTTCTTCTTTTAAGTTTTTTTATAACTCATAAATAAATAGACTCTTGCATACCCTATATAGTAGGGTACCCTATCGAGAAGGACATCTAGATATTGCATGTGTTAGACTAAATAATATTTCCTATTAGATTTTATTCAAAAGTTCTTTGTATGATTGAAACACAATAAAGATGAAATATTTTTTTAGCATGTTTCCCTTAGTGAGTAATTGAAAAAGGATTTTGTGGATGTAGCAACTCAAGCAAGGGTCACTTGAGGTACAACAAAACCAGAACAATTTAGTTGATAAATTGGATTTTGTAAATTTTAATTTTAATTTGTATTTTTTAGTTTATGCTATTTTGAACATGACGTGCTATAATTTCTAAAATATGAAATCTATAGTTGATATTTTATTCAATACTCTTAAGGTTAGTTAGATTAGGACATGCTACAACATAATAGTTAGTAAGTTACAATCTTAATCATAACAGTTAATGAATTATAGTCATAAGAATTAAGCACCATAACAATTAAGTAGTTATTTGTATTCGTTTACTCTATTTTAGAAATAAAATCCAATTTTAGTTAAAATATTTTAATGCATTTATTTGTGTTCAATTTACTTATACTCAGCCAATGTAGGATATTTCATTTTCTTGAATGCATATATGTTGCTAACATAATTGGAAGTCTAGGACTCCCTGGATGATAATTCCATGAAGCCCTCTCCTGAACGATGAACTACTTATTTTAGGGATCTTCAGGTCCATTAAGCTATATGTATGATCATTTTCACTGGTTAATTAGACATTAGGGGATGCTCTACAAGAATTCTATTTAGAAGACACACTATTGTGCATATTTATTATTCCAAAATTTTTTTATCTAAATTATTTCCTTTCATCATACTCCTTGCAGCTTCTAAATTTTTTACTATTCCTCCGTTCAACAACTCAATTTTATTGTGGAGTTAGGAAGTTGTGAAATATCTCTTGTTTCCATTAATTTTACACATATAGAAATGAATTTGATTTTTACTCACCTCCATTATCCGATCATATCACTTTCATGTGCTTAACACTTTTTTCTCAACAAACTACTTGACTTCTGTACAAATTTTTCATACACTTTTGATCTTGTAACCAAGAAAAATACCTAATTTCTTCTTAAGTAATCACCAGTGAATGTTAGAAAATACTTGGATTTATTTAGATAAGGTGTTTCCATAGGACCAAAAAAATCTATTCATATTATCTCAAGATATTGCTTCAATATATTGGATTTACCAATTAGAAAGCTAACCCTATGTTATTTTCCAACAATACATTCTTCACAGACCTATTTTGTATTTTTATTGTAAGTTCACCTTCAACTCTTTTTAATCTCCTAAATAAAATCAACTCACTTAAACTATGGTGATCGTATATTTGGTGTCAAATTTTACTTTCATTCATTTCACTGCACCTTATTGCTTGGTTTTCATGAGTGAAATGAAGATGAAACATTCAATCACCTATCATATTTACTTTTTCAACAACTAAATTTATTTTTAACTTATCCCTTATTATCCACTTGTTTTCATCAAAAGTCATTTGATAATTTTATCTAATATTTTTCCAAAAGACAAAAAATTCTTATGGAGTGTTATAACCAATATTGTTTCATCGATATGTTTCACTAAACCATATTTTGTTGTAATTACAATATTACCCTTACCTTTCCTTCCATGAGATTTATTATCTTCTAATACCTCTATACTCTAACACTTTTCATCTATTTAGTGATAAATAAATTCTCATTAGATTTTAGATGTGACGAACATCTAGAGTTAAAATAACATACATTATTTTCATTAACATATTTATTTATCTTCAATAGTGATGTGAACACTTTTTTCTATATCAACTTGTTTACTCATACATTGTGATGCATAGTATCCAAAATTATGACAATGAAAGCATTGGAAATTTATTTAATTATTGTAATACCCCTCCGGTTTGCTCTGTTGTGTGAATGATGTTGTTTCCCCTTTTATGCTTTAGTATTTTGTTGTACTTTGACTTTGTACAGGTGGTTTCGATTAATCACTATGTTATCATGATGTATCTTGATGTGATGATACTATATGTTGATGTTACTATTATGACATGTTTTTAATTAGCATAAGTGGATATTTAAATTTATGATGTAATATGCTTTGGATTGGGGTGCTATGTTAGATGCGTCAGTTAGTACTACTGTATTTGTGAAGAGGATGGTATCACATCACTCGCTTGCGAACGCCCTGCGATTATGTGATTTCCTCTTCACGGTGTGCCTTATTTATGACATATTATTGTGTGTGGATATATTCTTTGTTCGCAGGTTGACAGGTACATGACATCGACTCCACTTGGTTTCACAGGTTTCAGTGTGTCCATTTCCCAATGGCAGTCGATTGGGAGATAGTAACTAGGTTTTATGTGCCAAGTCATCACCTTGGTCATAGTGTGTCGTCGGTCTTAGTGTGGTCCATTTGTTCTAATATTGTTCAATTTGCCTAATTTCAGTTTAAATTAGAAGTTAGAAAAATGTTAGAATAAATGTGTTTGTAGTTAGTTTAGTGAGGAAATTTATCTGGTTATATGTTAGAAATGTAATACCCCTCTGTTTTGCATTTTGGTTGAACAGTGCTCTACCCTGTTTCGTTGTACTTTTTGTTTGTACCTTGACTTTGGTACTCGGTTGTTATTTGGTCGCTATCTATAAAGCGACGTTATTGTAATCTTTTGATGTAATGGTATTTTAATATGATGTTATCTTATGACATGTTTTGGATTAACAAAATGGATATTTGAATTAATGATGATTATGTTTTGGATTATACTAGCATAATAGAACTATCAGTTATTTGCAGTGTATTGGTGAAGGGGATGGTATCGTATCACTCGCTTGCGAGTTCCCTACGATCCCGTGATTACCTCTTCACGGTGTGTATTTTATGCTGTTCATATTATATGTTGTGTTTACTTAATTTGTAGGTTGACAGGTACAGAACATCGACTCCACCTGGTTTCACAGATGAGAGCATGTTCAATACCCAACGGTATTCAATTGGGATATAGTAGCTAGGTTTCGGTGTCAGGTCATCACCCTAGTCTTGTACGTCGTTAGTTGTCTGTGAGGTTGTGTTGTTTCGGTTATCGTGTTCCCCTCTTCGTTATTTAATTATAAACTGAATTGGGTGATTTAAATAGCTTGATGTATTTAAGTTGTGAATTATTGTGTTCGAGAATTTTGGTTGAAATATAATTTATTTTATTATTAATTTAATTTAATTAATAAATAATTTAATCTTTGATTAAATCTATTTATTAATTGATTAAATTTATTTGGTTGAAAGAAGTTAATTTATCTTTGTTAAAGTTATTGATTTAAATTTGTTGAAAATTGGAAATAAGAAAATATATGGAAATCATTTTAGAAAATTGAAATTTGAAAAGAAATGAAATGTTTGGAAAGTCAAAGTTGAAATTTGCATTCAAAATTGAAAATATGAGATATTTTGGAATTGAAAATTTAAATTATTTTAAAAATTGGATATTTTCCATTTTCTGTTTTAGAGAATTGATGATGGTGGTTGAAGGATTTAGGGAAAAATCCTTATGTTTTGAAATTTTGGCTTCAATTTTTGGATCTTGGAGTTTTTGGCAAAATTGAATTTGTGGGAGAAATATTTCTTCAACTTTGTGGGTTTTGGATTGGGTTTGTGGAAATTTGTGGGGTTGGATTTGGATGCAAGGTGGGAAGCTTGGCATCATCTGGACTACTTCAAACTCAAGGAAAAACCAGGTTCTTGTGCTTATTATGCTTGTTTTGAAATTATGAAATTTAAATATCAATGATTGAAGATCTTTTGGAAAGAAAATTTAAATGTTGTTGCTTGAATTCAAATTTGACAAATTGAAATTGTGTTCTTAAAATTGCATGAAAACTCTTTGAAAATTTAAATTTGTGTTCAAGAAAATGATGTAATTTGGAATGAAAATCATTGTTCTTCAATTTTTATAATTCTGGTTTTCTCAATTAGTTCTGGTTTTTTAAACCAAAGATGCATATATATACATTAAAAAAATATATATACATATATATATATGCATATAATAATGCTTTTAATAAAAAGATTATTATCAAAAGTTATTTGAAAATCATAAATTTTATTATGGGTGGATTTCATATTTTATGAAATCGCGTTTTAAAAAAAAAACGCAGGTCTGAATTATTTTTAGGGTTTTAAAAATAAAATTTTGAAAATTTTCGTGGGAGGCGGTTGGGGGCTCAACCCCCGCTGCACCCCATGGGAGGCGGGCGGAGGGAGCCGCGCCCAATGCGCCCTCCCCTCCTCCCCTTACCCTGCGTGCTGAGGCGTCGCCGCCCACCATGGGAGTGACGACTGTGTTCACACACAGTCGTCGCCCCCATTAATGGGGGTCGGTTGTGTGTGAACACAGCCGGCCGACCCTGTGGGGTGCGTGGCTCTCCTTTACAACCGCGGTTTGAAACCTAAGCGGCCGGTGCGCGAATCGATAACTCAACTTCATTTTTTTATTATTATTTATAAAAAATATATATTTTTTAATATATACTTAATATTATAATATTTATATTATTATATTATAATATTATATATATATTAATATTTATATATTTTGTTGTATAACATATATTATTATTTTATGATATGATATTAATATATTAATATGTATTATTTGAAGAATAATATGTATTAATTATTAATATTATATTGTATAATATTATAATGGTATTTTGGAAGAATTGAACTTTTATTTGAATAAATATATGTAAAGTTGTGAAATGAATTTAAAAGGTATAGAGGATTATTGTTTTCCTATTGGCTTGAATTAATTTTAATTGGAAAAATGAAAATACAATGACTTTGGTTAAATTATTGTTTAGTTATAATCAATATTTTATTGGGAATAGCGTGGATTTAAATATTGTATCTATGCAAAATGAGTTAGTGATTTTATTGTTATTGAAATGCAAGTAGGAGATTAAGTATTAAATAGTAACTTTCTCCCATGTCTGGAAAAGACGTATTTTCGTGTCGATTTATATAATGCAATGAATTCCTGAATATTGTATGAGGACATGGATTTAGGATATCCAAAGTAGATTTAATTCTTGTTTGACTTTATCTGATTCTTGTCATCATTTGGAAATGAGTCTTTACATTGGCAGTTTTTAGTTGAGTTTTCTGTTAGTGGTTGTCATCAGTTATGTCAACCTGTTTTGTACTCCCTAGGTGGGGCTTGTGTATTTACCTGTTACAACTCGGTTTCTACGAACGAGTATGTTTGTACCTCTTTAGTTTAGGAGCGGATTATGGGATCCGTGTCTCCTTGTAAGGATGGACATTACTATGTGGTTAGTGCCTCCTATGTTGGAGTGGTTTTATCTTTGTCACCTCCTGAGAAAGGAGTGGATTTTGTTATGTGTGTCTCCTTGTCAAGAGCTGTTAGGAACAAATTTGTTACCGGGTCACCTCCAGTGTTTGGAGAGGGTTTTGAACTTAGGTTGCTCCTGAGAAAGGAGTGGTTGTATTACCTTATTCATTGTACCTTGTACCCTTGATGTTTGGATGTTATTTGTGTGTTGTCAAGTAGAAGAGTGGCTTTCGTTTGGGGCCAGATCCCAGAAGAGGTAAGACTGGGTAACCTTCGGAAGTGGTATAATTAAGTGATAACTAAATTAATATACTTAGAGTTTGGGTAGTACTTCACACTAAAAAGATAATTATACCTCACTCATTGACGCAAGAGCTTGTTTAGACTTGGGATGAGTGAGAAGGCCATGGGATGGCAAGGTCATTTATCTTGTCTGTATGAAAGGTATTTGGCTCCGCATTAGTAAGTGTGAGGGCCAAGGATCGGTTTGTGGCCACCATCATGACGAGCTGTGTGATGACACTCTGTCTAAGACAATAGTTGGGTTTTGATTTCGTATTAGTGTGTATGAGGGCCAAGGATCGGTTGAGGTCACCATCTTGACGATCCGCAGTGGGTAACTCATGATGTGATGTTTGATGGCACTTTATGTGACCATAGTTGGTACTTGTTTATTGTGGGTATGGTTCTCGTAACAGGCTTGTTCTGCTTTATTCGTGGAAGCAATGTGATCATGTAGTGTTGTAATTGCATGGTATTTGATGTGTACTTTGGGATGTACTTGTGAGGATCATGTGTTTGGTTGTTTCAGTTTGATCCAGTCATGTTAACCTGTGTCTAGAGGTAGATGGTCCTGACTAGGATTCCTGGTTACTATCTCCTAGCACGGGGGTGTGGGCCTTTTGGTTCCACTTGGTTGGGTGGCGTGCACCTAAATCCGTTGGGTTCATCTTCATGTCCGTATGGACGAGACTTTCAGTTGGAGAGCTCGTGGGTTTCAGTATCAGTTCTTGTTGTATTTCCTTTCGGTTGATATTGTATTATTTTACCCCTCGGTTGTTATCGAGGTGGAAGTTGTAATTATAATTATGTTATTGGACTTACCTCATTTGGGGAATGAGAGTTGTAACCTTATTGTTTTATGATGGATTAATGCAATGGAAAGTTATCTTTATGCTTTGATGTAATTCATCTTAATGGATGTATGTGCTTTAATTATTGGTTAATTAATTGACATGGTTAAAATCATGTTTTTTGTTGAGGTTCTTTATAACCTCTGTCTCATAACCTTAGAGGTTGTTGGCATTAGTTAGCGAACTTGTTTATTAATTATACTTTAAAAAATAAAATTAAAAAAAATTATTCTTTTTAGTAGTTTAATGCAACTTCCTCTAGGGTTGCGTGGCGGGGCATTACAAGAAATGTGAATTAATCTATTAATTAATTTAATTTAATTAATAAATAATTTAATCTTATAGTAGATTTATTTTATTAATTATTAAATTAGTTGTGTTGAAATGAATTAAATTATGCATTTTGGGAATTCATGGATATTCCGTTTGGAATTGAAAATAAAATAAAATGTTTTTAAAAGTTCAATTTAGTAAATTTTGAATTAAAAAAATAAAATTAAAAAGAAAGATAATTGCTATTCTGTTTGGGAGAATTGATGAGGGTGGTTGTAGGAATTTTTAGGGATTTTTCCTTATTATTGAATTTTCTTCACAAGTTTTGATCATGGAGTTTTGGAGAAAATTGAAAGAGAAAGAGGAAGAAATTGTTCAACAATGTGAGTTTTGGATTAAAGCTTAAAGAATCTATGGAGCTGAAGAAGGAATCAAAGCACCATCGGGATCTTCTCTCAACTTCAAAAAAATAGGTTCTTATCTTTGTATTTAGTTTCTTTTTGAGATTCAATGGCATATGTGGTGATGGGAAAACATTTGAAATCTGTTGTTTGCGTGCAAAACAAAACCATTTGGAATCTTATTTTCAAAATTTGGAGAACACCTTTCCTTGGAAAAGATTGTTTCAGAATTGAGATGAATTCTTGTTTATAAATTATTATTTCAATCCTGTTTTTTCTTCAATTTGGTTGAAATCACATTTGGGTGAATGAAAATATATGTATATATATATATATACATATACTTGTGTTTATATTTTATATACATATACTTGTGTATATATTTTATATTTTTTTCACTTGGTAGGGTTATGCTGGCAAAAATTTTATAAAAAAAAAAATTTGCCAGGTTCGAATTTTAATGGACTAGGTTTTTTGGGGTTCTAGATTTTTTTTCCATTCAAAAAAAAAAAACTTAATTTTTTTTTTAAAAATATAAAATAAAATTTATTGGGGGCTGGGGGTTGTGGGCTCACCCCACAGCCGCCCCCATGGGAAGCAGTGTGGGGGAGCCGCGCCCAACGCCCCCTTCCCTCCGTTGCAGGCTGTGTAGCGACTGCCACTAATGATGGTCGGATGTGCAATGCATAGCCACACCACCATTAGTGGTGGTCGGTGGTGCAACACCCTCTGCCTACCCAACCTCCTGTGGTCGCTACCTGCGAACCCGCACTGCCACTCTCAAAAAAATCCACGGCCTCTGAAACTCGCGCCACCGTTGGAAAATCTGCGACCGACATTCCTCCTCCCCTGCATCATTATGCACGCGCCCCGAGGCCATGTGATTCAACCCTAAGGGTTGGTGCGAGGACCGAGGCACGTGCCATATGGTTTTACAAAAAATATAATAATTAAAAAAATAAAAATAATAATATTTAATTTAATTTTAATATTATAATATTTAATTATATTTTAATATTATAATTTATTATAATATTTAATTTAATTTTAATATTATAATTTTATAATAGTTAATTATATTTTAATATTATGATGTTATAATATTAAAAGTTAGTTAATAAATTTAATATTATAATGCTATAATATTAACATTTTAAAATGGGTAATTTGCAGTAGGAAATTAATATAATATTTGATATTTATTATATTGTTTTAGATGGGAATGTGTAGTTATTTTATGAGTTTATGTTTTTTCTTAATAGATTTGTTGAGGGCATGAATTAGATTTATTTGAGGAAATAAAAATGTGCATGATGGTTTAATTAAATCATTATTTTATTTAGAACATTATTTTAAAGGAGAGAAGTTTAAATTTTAAATATTACGTTTTCTCAAATCAAGGGAATGATTTTTAAATTGGTTTTATTGAATATGGAAAACAATATATTATTTAAGACAATGAATTTTGATTCATTTGATATCTAGTTAATTTATCATGTATTTAAATGCTAATAGGGAAATAAAATGATTAGTATTAATTTCTCCCTTATTGAAATGGCATATTTAATTCAGGTTATCTAATGCAATACATTACTGAATGTTAATGAGGAAATGGATTTAGTGAATCCAAAGTAGATTTAATTCTTGCCTTGATTTTGATTTGTTCTTGTTATCATGTGGGAAATGTGGGTCATAGCATTTGACAAGTCTTCAATATAGGTTTTCAAGTATGTGGGTTGTCATACTATGTAGTCAACCTTTGGATTGCCTTGGGCAATGCGTTTAACCAGTTTGTTACCAAGTTATCATGAACGGGAATGTGTTGACTGTATGTCATGGATAGGGATTTGATATCCTTAGGTTGCACTTGTGTACCCTTGGGTTATGGATTTGTTAGAACACAAAGTGGTGCTAGGATAACTCATTGCAAATTAGTTAATCCAGTGATAACTTAATTAATTGATTAGAGTATCACGTAGTATCAAACACTTAATAAGATAATTATGCCTCGCTTAGGAACGCAAGGGATTTTTAAGACTTGGGTTGAGATGAGAAGGCCTGGAATGGCAAGATCATTATCTTGTCCCTACAAAAGATAACTGATTCTACATTGGATTACATGATGGGCCAGAAGTCGTTAGAAGTTACCAGGATAACCCGAGTTGGGGGTCGGGGCCTAGGAAGACTCACTAGGATAACCTATGTAACATTGTGATGGCACTTCTCCTAAGTCAAAAATATGTTCACATCAGTCATGCAGTTGATTAAGTTAATTTTGGAAGCATTGTAACCTTTTTGTTAGTGATGTCATTGTATTTATTTCAGTTCAGTTGTGTTAGCCTGTCTAGAGGTAGATGTTCTTGGCTATAAATCCTTGTTACTATCTCCTAACACGGGGGGTGGACCTTTGGGTTCCACTTGGTTGGGTGGAATGTGCACCTTACTTCGTTGGGTTTTTCTTCTTGATCGTGTGGACGAGACTTATAGTTGGAGAGCTCGTATGGTTCAGTTTCATTTCATGCCTTGTTATTTTAGTTATCTTTTGGTGTATGACCCCTCATTTGTTATTGAGGTAGAAATTGTAATTGTAATCTTATTCTTTGGACTTGCCTCATTCGGGGAATGAGAGTTGTAACCTTGTTGTTTAATTATGAATAATGAAATTAAAAGTTATCTCTTATGCTTGCTGTAGATTATCTTAATTGGAATGTATGTGTTTATTTCTTAATTAAATAATTGACATGGTTTAATTCATGTTTTTTGTTTGGGTTCTATATAACCTCTGTCTCATAACCTTAGAGGTTGTTGGCATTAGTTAGTGAACTTGCTTATTAATTGTACTTAAACAAAAAAAAAATAGTCTGTTTAAATAGTTGTTTGCAACTTCCTCTAGGGTTGCGTGGTGGGGAGTTACACATGGTATCAGAGCCTAGGTTTAAACACTAGGTACTCTAGGATTATGATGGACCCATTAAGATTTTAGTTTAGTTTTTTGAGTTGTGTATCTTTCCTAATACCTTGATGTGTCTGTGTAGGAATATGCCTCCCAGACGCAGAAGAGGTAGAAGGCGTGGTCATGGTTGTATAGGCAGTCATGGAGAGAGTTAGCATGACTCTCTTCCTCTAGTTCCTCTTATCCCAAATCAGGAGGAACATCAGGCATCTCAGAATGCACTAGGGGTCGGTGATCATTAGCAGGATCCAATAGGGATTGAGGCTG
The DNA here is from genome assembly GCA_007115665.2 of Sequoiadendron giganteum. NCBI lineage: Eukaryota > Viridiplantae > Streptophyta > Pinopsida > Cupressales > Cupressaceae > Sequoiadendron > Sequoiadendron giganteum. The sequence goes on along the minus strand of CM021100.1, from coordinate 851,206,450 downwards.
CGCGTAGAGCACTTGAGGAGGATTTGGCACTCCTTGGTCCAAGGCCGGTTGAGGTTCAGGTTAATCTAGTTGTGAGGGAAGTTCCTCCCTAGTCCGAGTCACACATGAGAGACCTAGTCAGGACACATCCTCCATTATATGATGTATCAGGTACTGGTTTAGAGGCTGAGACCTGGCTGATAGACCTAGATAGGTATTTTTCCATGCATCCATATGGCAATAACACCAAAGCCTGTTATGCTATCATGCAAATAAGAGGGTTCACATCCACATGGTGGAGACTAGAGGAGTAGAAGCTCCATATTGACATTCACTCAATATCTTGGGAGATCTTCCTAGAGCGGTTTAGAGCTCAGTTCTTATTTGAGCATTGGCATCAACGTCGAGGCAACGAGTTTCATGCCTTGCATCAGATGGCCTTATTTGTTGAGCAATACAAGCGACGCTTTTATGAGCTCAAACAGTATACAGGGATTGGTGACGATGAGAGTATGTTGGTGCACCATTTTGTCAGGGGCTTAAATGCCCGTCTTAGTGGTGGTGTGAGGGTTTTCGAACCCAAAACCATGGAGGTGGTAGTAGAGAAAGCACGCCTTGTTGAGGAGAACTTGACCATGGAACTAGGAGGTCACATGAGTGTACCGATTGGCAGTAGTTCAGCAACAGGTTCTAGTGCTAGAGGAGGGCAGCCTTAGGGAGGTGTACCTCTTAGGTCTCAACATGGGCCATCTCAGGGTGGTCAGTAGTAGGTATTGCAAGGGAAATGTAAAGGTTTCTAGCAGAGGCAAGGGGATAGAAATTGGAGGCGTGTGGAATGCTTCAGTTATGATCAACTAGCTCAGAGTTCTCAGTCTACTTTTAGGGGTAGTGCGTAGTAGTCTAGCACACCATGTGGGAGTAGAGGTTATGGCAGAGGTACAAGGTGTTTTTCTTGTGGCCAACAGGGTCACATAGCTAGAATGTGTCCCAATAGGGGTGCATCTAGGTTTTCTCAGGGACCAACGACATCTGAACCGACCGTTGGTGATGCAGGCAGAGGGCATCGAGTTTTTGCAGCAGTTGATAACCGCCAGGTAGAGCATCAGGGCACTGTCATCGAGACATATGGTATGTTGATGGGTAACCCAATTACCATCTCATTTGATTAAGGGGCATCAAAATCCTTCATTTCGACATCAGTTGTGTCGTGATGTAGACTGGGTGCGGTAAGGAAAGTCGATAGGTGGCGGGTAGAGCTAGCTTCGGGTGCGAAAGTCGCATCACATTCCCTTGTGCTAGAGCGTAGATTGGAGATTTAACCTCTTCAGACTATGATGAACCTCCAAGTTATTCCTTTGGGTTCTTATGACATCATCATAGGGATGGATTGGTTGGAGGCACATAGTGCAGTCATGGATTGTCGATGCAAGTCGATTCAATGCATTGAGGCATCTGGTAGAGAGGTAGAGATAGTGGGAGTCCAAAGGCTGATTTCTTTGAGGGTCATCTCAGCTATGCAGTTGAGAAGGTGTGTACATCAAGGTTGCCAATTGTTTGCTGTCATAGTGGATGACTTGGATCTAGGAGGTGGAGAAGAGAAATTCTCTCTTGATAGTCACCCCATCCTTCAGGAGTATTCTGATGTCTTTCTAGATGAGATTCCAGGGATACCACCTCAGAGGGACATAGACTTCAAGATTGATCTTATACCTGGATCAGAACCCATTTATTGAGTTCCCTATCGTATGACCACCTAGGAGCTGAAAGAGCTTCATTTACAGCTTGAGGAGTTGTTAGAGAAGGGCTTCATTTTCTCTAGTGTTTCACCATGGGGAGCACTAGTCATCTTTGTGAAGAAGAAGGATGGTTCACTTCGGTTATGTATTGATTACCGATAGTTGAACAAAGTGACCATCAGGAACCGATATCTGCTTCCTAGGATCAATGATCTATTTGATTAGATCAAGGGTGCCACCACCTTTTCGAAGATTGATCTTAAGTAAGGATATCATCAGCTTCGGATCTTTGACTCAGATATCCATAAGATAATGTTTTGAATGCGGTATGGCCACTGCGAGTTCACAATAGTACCATTCAGGTTGACGAATGCACCCTCTATGTTCATGAGTCTGATGAATGATGTATTTTGTACATACCTAGACAGGTTTGTCCTTGTGTTCCTTGATGACATTCTGATATATTCTAGGACTATGGTAGAGCATGAGGAACATTTGTGGTAGGTATTGTAGTGCTTATGGGATAATCAGTTGTTTCCCAACCTATCAAAGTGTGAGTTCTTCAAGTCTGAGGTTCAGTATCTTGGGCATGTGATCTCAGAGAAGGGTATTTTAGTGGATCCTGCAAAGATCCAAGCGATCTCAGATTGGCTTGCGCCCACGAACATGGCAGAGATACATAGCTTTATGGGGCTAGCGAGTTATTAATGACGCTTTGTGCAGGGTTTTTCGAGGATAGGTCATCCTATCACTACCCTTTAGAGGAAAGGGAAGAAGTTTGAGTGGTCAGAGAAGTGTGAGGCAGTGTTTCAGAATCTAAAAGAGATGTTGACTAGTGCACCGATACTTGCTATACCAGATCCGACTGGGGACTTTGTAGTTTGTACATATGCGTCCTTGGATGGTCTTGGTGTAGTGTTGATGCAGGAGGGTCGAGTCATTGCATATGAGTCACAAAAACTCAAGGATCATAAGTTGAACTGCCCCACACATGATCTTGAGTTAGCGGTAATTGTGCATGCCTTGATGAGATGGAGGCATTTCCTTCTTGACCATAGGTTTGAGCTGCATAGTGATCATAGGAGTCTTCAATGTATCTTCATGCAGCCCAACCTTAATGCTAGGTAGAGGCGTTGGATGGAGTTTCTCTATGAGTATGAATTTGAGATGAAGTATATCTAGGGGAAGGAGAATGTTGTAGTGGATGCACTCAGTAGACGAAGACATGAGATATCCTAGTTGACTCTAGTTGTGGATATGCGGAGTCAGATTCTTTCTACCCTTCTAGTAGATAGTTGGTACCAGGAGGTCAGGACAATGGTAGAGGTAGGTAGACCTCTTAAGGGAAGACATTTAGGATATTCTCTGGATTCAGATGAGTTATTGAGACACACGGGATGCATATATGTTCCTCCTTCAGATGGTCTTCGCACCTTGGTCATAACTGAGGCACATCGTGCACCTTATTTAGCCCATCCTAGGGTGAAGAAGATGCATGCAGATTTGCGTAAGTTATAATTTTGGCAAAGGATGACACGAGATATCATGTATTATGTGTCACAATGTCTAGAGTGTCAGCGAGTTAAGGCTGAACACCAGCATCTAGCATGGCTCTTGCAACCGCATTTAGTACCAGAGTGGAAGTGGGATATAATCTCATTGGATTTCATTGTTGGTTTACCCAACTCTTCAAGATGACATGATTCGATCATGGTGACAGTTGATAGGTTGACGAAGGTGGCACACTTCTCACCTATGTACTCATCCTATACCACATCGTCCGTAGCTAGAGTGTTCATGGAGGACATAGTGAGGTTACATGGCATTCTGCATCGGATTATTTCTAACAGGGATCCAGTGTTTACCTCAGCTCTTTGGACATCATTACAACATGCGATGGGGACACAGTTGAACTTCAGTTCAGCTTATCACACAGATATCGATGGATAGAACAAGAGGGTCAATTAGATCCTTGAGGATATGTTACGTATGTATGTGATGGACCAGCAGACATGATGGGAGGATTATATCTATTTGGTAGAGTTTTCCTATAATAATGGTTTTCAGAGTTCCATTGGTATGCCTCCATTCCAGGCATTGTATGGGAGACCATGTCATACTCCCTTGAGATGGGAGCGATTGGAGGACAGGATAGTGTTGGGTCTTGAGATGTTGTAGGATATGGAGCAGCAGGTGGATAGGATCAAAGAGCACTTGGTGGCAGCGTAGGATAGGCAGAAGAAGTATGCGGATGCACATAGAGTGGATCATGAGTTTGTTGTAGGCAATAGAGCATTCTTGTGAGTGTGTCCACGAAAGAGTCCCATCTATTATGGGAAGGGCTCTAAGTTGGCACCTCGCTTTGTCAGACCTTTCAAGATACTCGAGAAGATTGGTCTCGTTGCTTACCATCTTGCTTTACCATCCAGTCTATCGCGCATTCACGATGTGTTTCATGTTTCAGTTCTTTGGTTGTAGCATCTAGACATTTCTCATGTCCTTGATTGGAATGCATTGTAGGTAGAGGATGGGCAGCTGGCTTTGGAGCCTGTGGCTGTCATGGAGCGCAGAACGCTCACTCTTCGAGGGTGAGATATTGATCAGGTTAAGATCCAGTGGGATCCTAGGGATGACACATCATCTACTTGGGAAGATGCAGCTAGAATGAGGGAGCTTTATCCCTATTTATTCACAAGCTTCCAAGAGTAAGCCTGACCCCAGGGGGGGAGGATGTAATACCCCTCTGTTTTGCTTTGTTGTGCGAACAATGTTGTTTCCCCTTGTATGCTTTAGTATTCTGTTGTACTTTGACTTTGTACTTGGTTTTGATTAATCACTATGTTATCGTGATGTATCTTGATGTGAAGATACTATATGTTGATGTTATTATTATCACATGTTTTTAATTAGCATAAGTGGATATTCAAATTTATGATGTAATATGCTTTGGATTGTGGTACTATGTTAGATGCGTCAGTTAGTACTACTGTATTGGTGAAGAGGACGGTATCACATCACTCGCTTGCAAGCGCCCTGTGATTCCTTGATTTCCTCTTCATGGTGTGCCTTATTTATGACATATTATTGCATGTGGATATATTCTTTGTTCGTAGGTTGATAGGTGCAGGACATCGACTCCACCTGGTTTCACAGGTTTGAGAGTGTCTATTGCCCAATGACATTCGATTGGGAGATAGTAGCTAGGTTTTCTATGCCAAGTCATCACCTTGGTCATAGTGTGTCGTCGGTCTTAGTGTGGCCCAGTTGTTCTAATAGTGTTTAATTTGCCTAATTTCAGTTTAAATTAGAAGTTAGAAAAATGTTAAAAAAAATGCTTTTGTAGTTAATTTAGTGAGGAAATTTATCTGGTTATATGTTAGAAATGTGAATTAATCTATTAATTAATTTAATTTAATTAATAAATAACTTAATCTTATAGTAGATTTATTTTATTAATTATTAAATTAGTTGTGTTGAAATGAATTAAATTATGTATTTTGGGAATTCATGGATATTCGGTTAAGAATTGAAAATAAAAGAAAATGTTTTACAAAGTTCAATTTAGTAAATTTTGAATTCAAAAAAAAAAAAAATTAAAAAGAAAGATAACTGATATTCTTTTTGGGAGAATTGATGAGGGTGGTTGTAGGATTTTTTAGGGATTTTTCCTTATTATTGAATTTTCTTCACAAGTTTTGATCATGGAGTTTTGGAGAAAATTGAAAGAGAAAGAGGAAGAAATTTTTCATATATGCTGGTTTTGGATTAAAGCTTAAAGAATTTGTGGAGCTAAAGAGGGAATCAAGGCACCATCAGGATCTTCTCTCAACTTCAAAAAAATAGGTTCTTATCTTTGTATTTAGTTTCTTTTTGAGATTCAATGGCGTATGTGTTGATGGGTAAACATTTGAAATCTATTGTTTGTGTGCAAAACAAAACCATTTGGAATCTTGTTTTCAAAATTTGGAGACCACCTCTCCTTGGAAAAGATTGTTTCAGAATTGAGATGAATTCTTGTTTATAAATTATTATTTCAATTCTGTTTTTTCTTCAATTTGGTTGAAATCTCATTTGAGTGAATGAAAATATAGGTATATATATATATACTTGTGTATATATTTTATATTTTTTTCACTTGGTAGGGTTATGCTAGCAAAAATTTTTATAAAAAAAAATTTTTGCCAAGTTCGAATTTTAATGGACTAGTTTTTTTTTCATTAAAAAAAATAAACTGATTTTTTCAAAAAAAAAAAAAATATAAAATAAAATTTATTGTGGGCTGGGGGCTCACCCGATAGTCTCCCCCATGGGAAGCGGCATGGGGGAGCTGCGCCCAATGCTCCCCTCCCTCCGTTGTGGGTTGTGCAGCGACCACCACGAATGGTGGTCGGTTGTGCAATGCACGGTCGCGCCACCATTAGTGGTGGCCAGCGGTGCAACACCCGCCGCCTGTGAATCCGCACCCCCTCTCTCACAAAAATCAACAGCCTCTGCAACTCGCGCCGTTGGTGGAAAATCCACGACTGATATTCCTCCTCCCCTGCATCATTACGCACACTCCCTAAGGCTGCATGATTCAACCTTAAGGGTTGGCACGAGGATCGAGGCACATGCCATATGTTTTTACAAAAAAAATTATAATTTAAAAAAATAAAAAATAATAATATTTAATTATATTTTAATATTAAAATACATTTAATAGTAATAATATTATGATGTTATAATATTAAAAGTTAGTTAATAAGTTTATTATTATAATGCTATAATATTAACATTTTAAAATGGTTAATTTGCAGTAGGAAATTAATATAATATTTGATATTTATTATATTATTTTAGATGGGAATGCGTAGTTATTTTATGAGTTTATGTTTTTTCTTAATGGCTTTGTTGAGGGCATGAATTAGATTTATTTGAGGAAATAAAAACATGCATGATGGTTTAATTAAATCATTATTTTATTTAGAACATTATTTTAAAAGAGAGAAGTTTAAATTTTAAATATTACGTTTTCTCAAATCAAGGGAATGATTTTTAAATTGGTTTTATTGAATATGGAAAACAATGTGTTATTTAAGACAATGAATTTTGATTCATTTGATAACTAGTTAATTTATCATATATTTAAATGCTAATAGGGAAATAAAATGATTAGTATTAATTTCTCCCTTATTGAAATGGTATATTTAATCCAGGTTATCTAATGCAATACATTACTGAATGTTAATGAGGAAATGGATTTAGTGAATCCAAAGTAGATTTAATTCTTGCCTTGATTTTGATTTGTTCTTGTTATCATGTGGCAAATGTGGGTCATAGCATTTGACAAGTCTTCCAGATGAGTTTTCAAGTATGTGGGTTGTCGTACTATGTAGTCAACCTTTGGATTGCCTTGGGTAGTGCGTTTAACCAATTTGTTACCCGGTTATCATGAACGGGAATGTGTTGACTGTATATCATGGATAGGGATTTGATATCCTTAGGTCGCACTTGTGTACCCTTGGGTTGTGGATTTGTTCCACGTGTCATCTTAGAGGAGTGGCTTGTAACGAGGGCCGACACACAAAGTGGTGCCTGGATAACTCATTGAAAGTTAGTTAATCCAGTGATAACTTAATTAATTGATTACAGTATCACATAGTATCAAACACTTAATAAGATAATTATGCCTCGCTAAGGAACGCAAGGACTTGTTAAGACTTGGGTTGAGACAAGAAAACCTAGAATGGCAAGACCATTATTTTGTCCCTACGAAAGATAACTGATTCCGCATTAGATCACATGAGGGGTCGAAAGTCGTTAGAGGTTACCAGGATAACCCGAGTTGGGGGCCAGGGCCTAGGAAGACTCACCAGGATAACCTATGTAACACTGTGATGAAACTTCTCCTAAGTGAATACTATGTTTGCATCAATGATGCAGTTGATTATGTTAATTTGGAAGCATTGTAACCTTTTTGTTAGCGATGTCATTGTATTTATTTCAGTTTGGTTGTGTTAGCCTATGTCTAGAGGTAGATGTTCTTGGCTAGAAATCCTTGTTACTATCTCCTAGCATGGGGGGTGGACCTTTGGGTTCCACTTGGTTGGGTGGAATGTGCACCTTACTTTGTTGGGTTTTTCTTCTTGATTGTGTGGATGAGACTTCCAGTTGGAGAGCTTGTATGGGTCAGTTTTGTTCCATGCCTTGTTATTTTAGTTATCTTTTGATGTATTACCCCTCATTTGTTATTGAGGTGGAAGTTGTAATTGTAATCTTATTCTTTGGACTTGCCTCATTCGGGGAATGAGAGTTGTAACCTTTTTTTTTAATTATGAATAATGAAATTGAAAGTTATCTCTTATGCTTGTTGTAGATTATCTTAATTGGAATGTATGTGTTTATTTCTTAATTAAATAATTGACATGGTTTAATTCATGTTTTTTGTTTGGGTTCTATATAACCTCTGTCTTGTAACCTTAGAGGTTGTTGGCATTAGTTAGTGAACTTGCTTATTAATTGTACTTAAACAAAAAAAAAATTAGTTTGTTTAAGTAGTTGTTTGCAACTTCCTCTAGGGTTGCATGGTGGGGCATTACAATTATTGCGTTACCCATTTTTTCTACCTCTTCATCTTCTTGTTCCATTGAAGTTACTAATTTTTCCTCTAAAATTACTAATTTACTAGATTGACCTTCGTATTCATTTTTATAGCTATACCCACCTTTATTATGATTCTTTATGAATGTGTTTTTCCTTGATTTTTTGTTTCTTTAGAGGAAAATTCTTGTCGTAAGATTTCTTCATTAATTTTCATTCTTTCTTTAGTAGTTAACAAATTTTCAATTAATTCATCTAATTGCATACCTGTAAGATCCTTAGAAATCTCAATTGTAGAGACGACACTATTAAATTTAGTAATTCTTACCCCTCATTTTATTTTAAGTCTGTGGGAGTCCTTTGTTTACTTAGAATTGTCTTAGTCTTTTCTGAGGTGGTGTTTAGTCTAGTTTCGTGAACTCGGGCAACTTTTTGTGCAATTCATGTAACTCCTCGCTTTACCACTTAGAATTGTTTTTCTTTGCCACTTCTATTCTTTCATTCAGGCGATATCTTGAAGTGAAGTTTGAAACTAAGTGCACGTTTATGAAGTTCATTGAATATCTCGCTTCCCCGCTTCTAGACATTGTTTTCAAATTTTGAAGACAGTTTTAACAAATGATGAAGTAGTTGTCGCCATGTACCCTATGGAAAGTAAGAGATATTAATTCTCATCTAATTGTGCACCTTATTTGGGGTCTTTAAGGAAATATTCTAAGTGCTAGATAAATATTCCCATTTTGATGTTGTTTCTTGAGGGAGAGTTGGACGAGATGTAAAATTTTAGCTATAGGCTTCGTCATTCAAGGTATTTATAATATTCCTTGCTTCAAATTATTTTTTCTGGGATAAATTGGTATTCTTGTTTCAAAATTGTTTGGGTAATTTCTTGTTTGAGCCCTACTTCTCAATCATGAAAAAATTTAAACACATGGGCTATGAGTATGTGTCTGGGCTAACTTATGAAGGACCGAAAATTAGGGATACCCATTTTGGGCCTATAAATTTGGGAGGGATAAGAAGTAAATTTGATAAACCAAAACTGCCACCCATCACCGTGAGAGTAATTTCTAGTAGGTTAGTCAAAGCTATCAGATTTCCTTTAGAAGTACAATTCCCTAAAATCATTTTAGAATGCATTAGGCACTATAACTCACAAACACAAGAGGTCAGGATAGAAGATAATTGACTTGTTCTAAAAGTCCATAGGTCCACCTTCGTGTCTTTCTTGAGAATCCCAGAAAAAGATGAGTATTCACCTCTGACTATAATAATTCTCAAATTGATTTTTTTGCAAAGAAAGGGGTCTATAGGAATGAAATAGCAAAGAATTGGTTGGCCAAGCCTAAAAGGGGTAAGTCTCAATTACCTCGAAAGTTTCATAGAACCCATTTTGTGGAAGAAGTGGTCGACATTGTAGTGTTGTTACATAGGATAAGGGGAAATGAAGACATTCATGGATTTGAAGAATGGATGTATTTCTTCATCCAAATCATGTTCTGTGGAGAGCAATTCTTAGATTGGGCAGAAATTATCAATGACCACTTGCATGAGTTGATGAATTTCTTTACCCTCAATAGGTTTTTCTACATGTCTTCATACTAAATATACACCATCACTAGCACAAGACCTTAGCCTAGTTTAAGACTAAGTGATCTCCCCCTATGGAAAGTGCCTATCTATGACTATTTCAATAAGCTATAGCTTCACAGAAGTTTTTAGAATTTTAGGAGGGAAACTGATGCTTTCACTATGAGGATGGTCAGAGACTTACAAGGGTGTCAAGGGTGTCCTACAATACGATTTTCACTAGAGGCAGTACAATTTATAGATTTTTATGGCAGTCACTTCATTCAATTTCAAATATTTTCTTACATAAGAGTTGGCGGATATGTTGGTTTTCCAATTAAGATGCCAAAGTATCCTAAAGATAAATGGGTTGTGATAGAAGTATGTAGGAAATTAGCAGATGTAAATAGGTTATATCAACATAGGAAAAGAGTGACTATTAGTTTTCCTACTAGCTTTGGTTCTTACAATTGCCTATCTATGTCTGATGCCCTAAACATTGAGAAGGAATTGTCTAAGTATAATTTTCTTACATTTGATGTACGGTTTCCTTTTAATTTGAAAAATTATGTTAAAGACAATTTAAAGTGAAGCCTAAATTTCTTTCATCAACCTAAATTGAAGGCTTCTAGACTGGTTATTTTGATGAATATGAATTCGGAAGAAGGAGCTAGATGAGATTGTCTGTAGATCAGATTTTCAGTTTTAGATTGGATTGGGATTTTCATGACATTATTGAGGATGGGTTTGACATGGTGGATCTAGTTTATATTGAGTTAATAGAAGGTCACCCTATCCCTACCATGGATTGGAGTATCAAGGAAAAGGAGACCATTGAAGCAATAATTGTTGATGTTTTAGCCAGAAAAAATGAATGGGTGACTAAGAAAAGGACAGACCAGTCTCATCCTCACACTAGTTCAAGGAGTACTCAACCTTCAGAAGGTACTTCTAATATGTCTGTGAGCATCCACGCAGCTGACAATACCTCTCAAACATTACCATTAGGGTCTTAAGGAGATGGTGGTGATGATCCACTTGATAGAAATGTGTTCTCACAAATATGTGGAGAGGATATCCTTAATCTGACCTCACTGGAAAAAGAGAAGGAAGTAGAAGAAGAAGATGAAGGTTTGGGATATTTCCAGATAAATTCCTCTCCTTCTCAAGATGATTCACTCGTCAGAGAAGTAAGTGTACCTCATGATTCAAAAATAATTGCACCTACAAAGGATACTCCTCCCGTAGCTAGAACATTATTTGAATCTCTAGGCTTCTGAGCAACCAAGGTCTCAGTAACTCCAACCTTATTGGAGAACACTTTATCAAGGAAAAGAAAGGCTATACAACCTAGTTTACCTAAGAAATATATGGTAGGCTAGTTGTTACAAAGGTCTTCTACCCCAAAACTAAAGAAGTTAAAGACTACTACCAAGTTGATAGATGATGTAGAGTTAGGAAGCCTCCAAGTAGGGATTGTGCACCCTTCAATGCAAAAGGAGGTCAATCAGGAAACAACAAATGATTTCAAGGTGAAAAAAATAGATCTTGGTCCCCCTACTAGAGATGGAGACATTCAAATCTTTCAGGTGTCTAGAGTGAAAATGGTTGAACAATCAAAGAAGGATAAAGAAAGTAAGAATGAGTTAAAGGCCCAGGTCTAAGACTTAACTGGATGTCTAAGGTCAATTTTTGAACTTGTTCCTCAACCCCTCTCCTAGGTTGATTCCTTTATAGAATCCTTAACCATGGTTGGAAAAGAAGCTATGGTTAAAATTAAAAGTCGCCAAACCCTAAGAAAGGTTGTGGAGGAATGGATTGAGTGTTTAACTAAAAATGGAGGCTTTTTTATTGTTGAATATATGAAGTGTTTCCAAGAGAAAAATGCTTTGAAGACTACTTTAGGGGAGGACAATGTTGTGATTGAAAAGCAAGAAAATTTATGGAACAATTACCAAACTGAATTGAAATTAATGTTAAGCTAGGATATGGAGAAATATGTTGTAGAACATATTATACCTAGTGGTTCAAAAACCCGTTGCTTGGTATTGAACAAGGGAGTGGAGTGGAAGTTACAAATTACTAAACAAATTTTGTAGAAGCTTAGAGAAATCGTTGATGAGTGTACTATTGTTTCATAAGAAGATCTTAGTACTTTGGTAGCTCTAAAGTTACTACAGAATAAAGGTGAGATTGGAAGTGACATAGACATCAAGAGTTTGATAGATAGTTTCCAAGGAATTGTTAAGGAAGTTCTTGATTCACCTTCATTGAATATTGAGCACCTGAAGAAGCTTAGCAAGAATTACTTTTGGTCACATCTCAAGTGATCAATCTTACATGAAAGTCTATGAATGTCGCCTTGAGACAGCTAAGGACAATCATCTTATGTGGAAGGTATGAATGATAAATTTGGCTATTCCTTAGCATAAATAACTATTACATATCCTTAAAAATTTGCAATCCTAGCGAAAGAAACTTGTGGCGATCCCAGAAGCTATAAGTGAAGCGATACCATCATGAAGGCTTATCTTCTTTACTATTCTTTGTGTGTCTTTCCAATTTGATCAGTTTTGGACAAAAGAGAGGTGGTTACTCTTTCGCCTATTTAATCGTATCTATTTTCCTATGTTATCTCTCTCTAGAAACTCTCTGAAAAACATGAGATTTACATTTATTTGTTGTGAATGAAATTATTGTTTATACTAGTGCATATAGTTTATGAAGATAATCTAGTGTTCTTGAAACTTTGTGTTTAAGGATATCTTAATGTCATACTTCATATTTGTGTGGATTATGCAATTTTCTTCATGATAAATTTCATTCCTCAGAAGGTATTGAATACATAGTTTGTTTCTTAAAGTGATTTAAATCAATTGGTCTTTGAAATGATTCCATATTTGCTTAATCTTGCATACGATATTTAGGAATTTTCTTGATACTGGGTTTTCCTTTACTGTTTTCTAGTTAAAAGCATACATGATATTTTATTTTAGCATTTTAATTCATTGAAAATCTCGTGAGGGAGTTGTACCTTGACAAAACTAAGAGGATATTCATCTTTGTTTAAAGGTTAATATCTAAAGCTGTTTGGTTCATTTGGGCACCTTTCAGGTGTGGAGTTGTGATATCTCAAGGTGCCCAATCTGTTAGCCAATAGTAATCAATCTCCTTAATATAAATTCTCAATGACATTCTTTTCATCTACATATTGCCCTACAACTTTCATTTGACTTACTAAACCTTCTAGCTTTGTTAGAAAATCATTCACAAATACACTAGTAGTCATCTTTAAATTTAAAAAAAATCCTCCTCATCTACAATTTTGTAGTTGTGCACCTTGATATGCATTATTCAGTATTTAAAATAGCTAGAATGAATAACACTGCTTATCCTAGGAAAAATTGCTTGATTAATTGCACCTTGAATAAAAAAAAGGGTTTCATTATCTTTCTTTACATTATTGAAGATATTTATATATGCTAGTTCTACATACCCTTGTTATACAATATCCCAAAAATCTTTAGATTTGAGTACATTTTGCATTCTAGTACTCTAATATGTAAAACTATCTCCAAAGATTGAAATTAGCATGTGAGACATTACATTTCGTATCATATCTTCCATAAAATAAATATACTCAATGATTCAAATGCTCAACACAAAATACTAGAAAGATCTTTGCAAATGAATACTACCCTTGTCCCTTACATGAGACACACACAAAGATTTTATTTTTATTTATATATAGCTTTTTGAACAAATGTCGACTTCAACTGATAATACATTTAATTATAAAAAATAAAAAGAATAGTTTAAAATGTTTGAACTTATAACTCCTCTAAAATAAATTTCAATCCCTTAATATATCACTTCACATATGACCATATTGTTATGTTTTGAAAGCAAATCTAAAGAAAACCATAAAAATCTATTAAAAATTAAACCATACTTTAGTAGTTTTAAAATTTCTCTTTATTTTGTTCTAAAAGAATTAGCTATCTTCCTCTTGTTTGAAGTTTCATGAGAAAATTGTTTCTTAATAAAAAACTTTTACATAGCATATGACTATCCACTAAATTCAAGGAATGTTTTAAATAGACGGTAGAAGTTGTTTTCCACATGGGATATAAAATCTTCGAAAGCTTTTTACTGGTGTAAACTTAAAATCATGTGAATAAAGGAGGGGATTGCTTAAATTTAAGGAATGCAATTTTTAAGATTCTTTTAAAATTAACTTGATACCTCCTCCTACGTGTAAATAAAGTAAAACCCAACTCAATCCTCAACAACATCCTTGCTTTCTTCTACCAAATCTCTGCTGGATTTTGCACTCTTCAGTTCATAGCCTTTAAACAGTTATAGTAACTCAATGCTTTTTATAGAAAACATTGTTCTGATATCAGATGAAGGCAAACAAGATAACAATAATGATTTGTTAATTACGAAATAAGCAAATATACAAAAGTCTCAAAGTGATAGAATAAAAAACATGACATCTATTACATAGAGTTTCAAAATACAAATGAGTTTCTAACACACAACCATGCTCACCGATAATCTAACTAGAATACTAATAACATACATCTACTTTTTAAAAAAACAGATTGACAACCGAAATCTATCTAGAGGTCCACTAGATACTGTAGAGATTTCATGACTACTTGCGTGTCAGCATCCATCTTGCACTGGAGCATCAGGAGAACTTGAGCCATGCTTGGTCTCTCATTCTCATCCCTTGCAATGCAAACCATGCTTGCAAGAGTAGCTCTTCTCACCTCCTCAACATCCGCATGCATCGCAGTTCTTTCGTCCACAATACTCATCAAGTTTCCCTTTTGAATTTGAGTTGCGGCCCATGACGAAAAGTATTGCTTAGTCTGTTCCTTCACGCTCATGTCCACATTTCTTCGACCCGATATTATCTCGAGCAGCATCATGCCGAAGCTATACACGTCAGCCTTGGAAGTAATTGCTAAGCCGTCGAGCCACTCGGGAGCAATGTAACCTCGAGTTCCTCTCATGCTTGTCAAAACCCTGCTGAAATCTCTTCCCACTAACTTTGCCAGCCCAAAATCAGCAACCTTTGCGCTGAAGTCGCTATCCAGCAGAATGTTTTCGGGCTTTATATCCGAGTGAATGATTTGATCTCTGCATTCTTCGTGGAGATAAACTAAAGCTCGTGCAATGCCTAAAGCGATCTCGAATCGTGTCTTCCACTCCAACAGCTTTTGTGATCCAGCGAATAGAAAGGAATTGAGAGAACCGTTGGGCATGTACTCGTAAACTAGCAGCCTTTGTGATCGTTCCGTGCAAAATCCGCAAAGCCGGACCAAATTGACATGCTGTATGGTTCCGATTGTGCTTATTTCTGCACGAAATTGCTTTTCTACCTGTGGAGAGCCCTCTAATTTCTTGACTGCCACAAGCGTATTGCCTGGGAGAGCTCCTTTGAAGACGGAGCCGAATGCTCCTTTCCCCAACTTATCCCTGAAATTGTTCGTTGCAGTTCGCAGCTCCTTGTAAGTGAATGTTCTCAGCGGAGCGGGCAGCTCATCTTGCATGTCTCCTCCCTCCTCCACTATTCGACCCCTCCAACGAAAAAACATTACAGCAAGGAAAGCAAAAACAAGAATCAAAGCAGCGCCGGTGGGAAGTGAAATCGAAAGGACACGACTTTGGGCACTTCCTCCATTGGCTATCGATTGCCCCAACTCAGAAGCAGCCATGCGGAGGAAGACGGGCTGAGTGTTTAATGCAACGCGAATATTGAAGAGATCGCCAAACCACATTCTACAAACCGGGGAAGCAGAATTAGTGAGATCGTAGACTGTGCAGGAGCAATTTTCCAAACATGCAACCCGGCATGCTGGTAGAGATTGGTATTGGGAATATGGAACAGCTTCTTCCTCAGTTAAAGATATGTCGTTCCTTTGCAATAAACCATCGGTAGTGCCGTTGGTGGGAGAGCAGTGGAGAGGGCTACTACGAATGCATCCGCTTGACCACCAATCTTGTGAATACCAGGCACGATTGTCTTTTGGGTGGAAGCCCTCCAGACAGCTGCAGAATTGAAGATTGTTTCTGTTGCATGCTCCGTAAGTCCCGCATACATCGTAGACAAGGCAAATGTCTCGCGGCACAGACCAGACAAGGCGCCAGCTGCTATTACCAATTCGAAAGTGCGTTCGTAGATCTCCAGACTTGTCCAGGACCGTGTGCTGAATGAAACTATCGAATTTTGATATTTGAGAATACATGAAGTACATCTTTGTGGGAGAAATCCTTACAAAAGTGTTCTTAATAATTTTAGAAAAGTCGTTATTAGACATATCTGGAACATTGATGAAATGGTCGACATCCCACTCTCCACTGTTCCAGTAAGTAATATTGTTATTATATCGCAGCAAAAACTGCGTCTTGCCTGGGGCTGGATCCATTCCGACAGAGAAGGGTCCAGGTGTTGGATCCAACGAGCTCTTCCAAGAAGTTAGCTTTATGCCTTTCCACATCTTCATTCCCGACAACTGTGTGTCCCCTGGATACAAGAAACTCTCCCAGACAACCTCAGAAATGTTGCGTACAGCCAACAAAACAAAATTATCCGAATCCAATATCATTGCTCTCAAGGCTATCGCTTTCTGGTTCTTCCTTATCGACCAAATTGATCGTCCCTCGGAATCATACAATTTGAGATAGCCGTCTGTTGAAAGCTTCAAAACGCCCGGCTTGTTTCTGATGGGAGTCTCTCTATTAGCCACGCAAACAATGGTCTTGTCGGTGATTTGGGCATACCAGATACCGATGTACCAATTATTGGTTCCATTAGGAGAAAAAAATCCCAATTCGAAGGTGCCATTCTTTGAAACTATGCTCTGATTTCCATTGATAGAGGCCCCCAACTCGATGCTGTCTCCACCATCAACTGCCAGGGAGTCACAATTGTGAGGTAGATCAGCAAGCATATAAAGCGCTGAAAGGAAGCAATACCATGCAAACAGACTATCTCTGGCCATTTCTATATTCCGTACGAAACGTTAAACGCTCTTAGAACAAAGCCCGAGAAATATGTCTCCTGAATATTACGCACAGGTTTGGTGCCGTCTTATACACGACAAATGCAGAAAACAAAGATACTAGGCACCTCGTTTTCTTCGAGTTTGCAACTTGGCCGCAACGTTTTTTTTGGTTGCAGATACTCCAAGGGGGTCCCCCGACAACGTTATTTTCGTTTGCGGGAGATCGCAATGATTTTTTAAACTAAGCTTTAAATGAGTTTGTCAAACTAAGCTTTCAGTCGTTGTACAGAGCTGATTAATCAACTCTCGTCTACTAATCATAGTCAATGCAACGTGTTTAGACTATACATCGAGATGCTCAAAACTTCTCCCAACCAGAGGTAAAGTTAACTTCGATAAAGACTTGGAATTCACGAGACTATCGGGGTAACCATCATTTCACGGAAATGTCTACTAATTAATTGAAAACAATATATTTTCAATTAATTAATAAATAGTGAAATATGTATTCTAAGGGTTGGATAGACAATAATTCATTTCACTACAATTATCAGATTTGAAAAGTCCATGGTAAATCAAACATATGATAGGCTTCCTTAAATGAATTTGAGAGTCCATAAAACCCGAGATACTTGTCTCATGCTATTAAACCTTCTTACATCCATTAGAAAACATATCTTCTAATCGGTATTGTCTATGAATTGTTCTTTTGCAAACCTCTACCATCAATAATGATATAGAAACTCCACTCTTCTATCAATAAAGTGGTTCCATATTGTTAGCTCATGCACCACACCATTCATTGTCCCATAGGTTATATGTAGTGTGAGTTTTGGGCTAGGAAGTTAATCTCAATCAATTTAAAATTGTTCAATTCTTGATAAACAATTGTCAATAACTGAAAGAAATCATATCAAATGCCCCTTTAATTGCCCTTAGATACTATTTAATGTTCCTTGAATTTGCTACAAATGCATTCTTTGCACCTAGAAAATATTTTATAGATCACTACCCAATATGTATATCAAATGTCCCTTCAAACTAGATAACTCATAGTTAATATTTGGTATGCTTTAAACTACTATAAATTTTCTCTCAATGCAATATGTGCATCTGATAAATAGAATGAATATTGTAAAGAAAAATACAAAAGTTGTAGTATACTACAAGAAGTAGACTACTCGATGGAAATTCTAGTGGTAGAAATTTGAAGAATCCACTACATTTTTCTCTTGTTTACTATTTTATATTCATAATGCATGGTCTCCACTCTTAGAGGCACTAACTCTTTATTACTTGAATATTGGCCTAGAAAATCCTTCGACTTATAGGTCACACGATCCCCTAAATTATTTTCCATCATTGTAATAACTAATCTAGTTGAAAGAGGAATTTCACAAGAAGCTTGCAAATTACGTAAGCTACTAAGTCACAAGTTAAACACTACAAGTTGAAGTAGGATCAACAAAAAGATTGTAGCTAGCCTATACTCATATATGAAATAGTTATAGATAAATCCATAGAACCAAATTCCTTCATTTAATAAATAACAAAAGAATTATTTTAGAATGAAATATAACATGAAATAAATTGATTTGGTCGAGTACATGAAAACCTCACTAAAACCATGACAATTGACTTACCTTAAGATTTTGTAAAAATTGTGTTATGCTATCAATAATGTGAATGAGACAAAACGAGCAAATTTTTTAGGAAAAATATTATGAAACCCAACAAAAGATTTATTTATTTTAAATGAGACAAGTGAATCTACCACTCTCCCTACAATTGTTACTTCAATCAATTGACATTAAGCGAAATGTAGTTCTATAAACATCAAGGTTTTAGAGCTACTAGATTCTTAAGAGGTCAAGGCAACTTTTTAACATTTTAAAATGGAAGTATTGGTTGCAAATTCAAATTTATTTATCGGCATGGGGTGATGAATGTTTCAATTGCCTAAAATTTATGGTTTTTTCTCAAGGGTTGTAGATGTAAGGAAAAATGACCACATAATACTAGCATGTTGCATTCATATGCACTCATATAAAAAACCATTCCATTTTTTCTTATATTTGTTTAAGGGGAGAATAAAAGACATTTTTAGTGTTAACTTATCTAAATAATATAAAACATGTTTAAATCTACGTATATGTTCAATGTATATCCTTTTATAATCCAATATGTTGTATTGACAAATTATTTTCATCCATACAACTTCTACCTTGGGTTTAACAACATGGTAGCTTCCTTTTTGGACACTTTTAGGTTTTTATTTTGTCATCTACTGTGTGTATGTAGTTAGAAAGGAGAATTTTTTTAGACTGCCACAAGTTTGTTTGCATGTTTGATGTATCCTCTAATTATTTATTCTTTTATCATTTTGTATTATCCTTCTCACCAAACACATATTATAGATGGGTTGTCACATTTAAAATTTGCAATCATTTTACCTACAAACCCTCCATTTCTATACTATGCATAGGTTATTCTATCCATTGGATCAAGAAATCCCAAGAACAAACTATTATCTCTAATATTTTACTATGATTCACTAACTCATGCATCTCAAAGTAACTCTAGTATGTCTATCCCTTAACTTCACAAGCTAATTAATAGCTATATTGTAGACATGGAAAATGTGCAAATTTGGTTCGACACACTTGATCTTAATTATTAAAAACATTTCTTCCTAAATCATACTCTCAGCTTTTCATCATATTATGTCTCTCAATTTAATAAATCATTGTTTATTTGATTAAGTCTTTCTCCTTCTTTGATTAAATTAATCAATTTAATTTAATTAATATTATGTCTCTGTTTAATTAAATAAATCATTTTATTTAATTAAAGTTTCTAAAGTCCTCTTATCAAATTTAATAAATCAAAACCTTATTTGATTTAATTTAACATCTTCCTACTTAGTTAAATAAATCAAAATCATTTATTTAATCAAACCAATTCCTCTCCATTTTGATTTAAATTAATTCAACAATTTAAGTCTAAATTGTCACATCTCCTAAATTCCTCATTAAATTAATTAAAATTTGATTAGTTTAATCTTAATTTATGTCACTTTCTCTAGAGAATGCAACTTGCACAATAAATCAATTACTTTGATTTAATAATTCATCTATTTTCCCTCACATAGCATCAAAAGGGAATATTCCCTCAATTTAAATTCAAAAAGTCCAAGTGGACTTGTACATCCAACAAGGCATTCACTCCTCTTACATGTCCTTGTGCATTGAGCACAGTGGCATTTATTTCATTCATTTTTCTCTCTCACATGTCATTTCTCAAATTTGAAATTCTATCTAATTGCATTTATTGGCACTTTGGCCAAAATATGCACAAACTTCAACCATTCACATCTTAATAAGTGACACTTGGCCATTGGATGTTGAATGATCCCACATTGCTTGTTTTCACTCTCTTTTCTAGTTTGGAAATCTATAAATTGGAGACTTGTCTCCTCATTCAAGGATCCACAGTTTGATGCAAAGTTACTCTCTGGACATTGAGAGCCAATTTTGTGCACACCATTCCACATATTAATCATTTTCAAGATTCATAGCTAGGTTATGCTCAAATCTTATTTGAGGGGTTTGATTAATCTACACATCAACATTTGCAATTCAAGGATTGGGAAAAGGTTGCTTACTACACAACAAAGTGGCACCAATCCACTATGAGATAAAGGTTTGATCATGTTCTTTACATATGTTTTTGTTTAAAGTGTTTTCTGCTTATTATTTACATATATGAACATGATTAAGTATTTCATAGGGATGTTAAGTTTGATGATTTGAGTTGACTTGTGCTAACAACATGAAACTAGTTTAAGCCTCTCCCTTGCAGATTTTAGCATTCACATTCTGGCGCTAGGAGGGCTCTCTGAATTTGTTTTTATAGTTTTACTTGTATTTCTATTAAAGGAAGTTTTAGCTCGTTCAGTGTGATTAACTGTTTTATTAACAGTCATTTCTGTTGTTATTTATGGTTTAATTTTTTTTATAAACCATTACATGAGAAGACAGTTATTTACGTTTTTTTTACTGCTGCATATTATAATGTCTGAGAAAGAAAAAAAAATTAAAATCATGATTTGAACAGGATTTTTGCGGAAAATTTATTATTCCGCTGTGCTTTTCCTTGTAGTTTCTCCCACATAGCCGAGTCAGCCTTCTCCCACGTTACCGCACCTCTCAGTCTGTTCACCCGCGATACAACGGTGTTGGGGGTTTTCCTCAGGCCTTAACCCCTATCTTTTACCACCTTACCGCGCCATCATTTTCTTCTATACTCACTATTTCCACCACCTTCTACCTCACTACCGTAGTCTTCCTCTGTACCTATTACGGTTGAGCAATGTCCACCACGTTGCCGCCACCTACCTGTTCCCTCTTCGTGGTAGAGTGGTGTCCACAACGTTACCGCCACCTATTCATTCCCCTTCCATAGTAGAGTAGTGTTTACTGCATTACCGCCAGATAAATTTCCCTTACCCACGGTTGAGCGGTAACCGCTCATTGTCTTCACCGTCGTCCTGCGGTCTACCACCTAACCTCTGCGGTAGTGCGGTTAAGTACCTCACTATCTATCTTGACTATCACCGCATCATTGCAGTCTCCTACCAAACCACCCACGGTATTGTGGCACTCCCATCTGATCATCTCTTTAACTGCCACCACGTCACCACAGTCTCTTGTCTAACCATCTGCGGTATTGCGGTTAACCGCCTGACTATCTATGTCGATCGCCATCATGTCACTGTGGTCTTCTGCTTCACCCTCTACAGTATCATGGTAAAATTGCTAACTGCCCGCCCCAGCCGTTACTTCGCCGCCACCACGCCACTGCGGTCTACAACCTCATCAACCGCAGTATCGTGGTAGACCTATCGGCTAACTATGTTTGCCACCATCGCATCACTGTGCATGCTATTTGGACTGTCCACGATAAAGCAGTAAGGGGTATGATGACTGCCCTTAGCCGCCAACCATGATATCGTGAGTCGTGGTAAAATAGAAAAAAGGGATTAATTTAGGAAATAAACAATGGTATAAGGGAAATTTTGGCATTATAAGTGGTGGTGACTCATTTTTATGAAGAGATGGAATTTTTTTTAATAATTTATGATTAATGCATGGATATATGAGAAAATTTGTGAATTATTTTATTCATATTAACTTTGTATTTGCTTTTACAGGTTGATATTGGAATCAAATCAAGGCAAAAACATGATTGGAGAAATTTACCAAAGTATTTTTTAATGCTTATTGAGCTAGATTTTTTCCATTTTTCATGCTTGGTTTAAATTAATCATTTGACTTAATCCTTTGGTTAAAAAGAACCTTAGACATTTACTAAATTTCAATTTGAGTTCTACAAAAATTTGAACAAAGCAATTTTCACATCTCATTTGTTGCTTTTAAAATGAACTCATCACTGCTTTGAGGTATAAAATGAACAAGTGTATTATATGTCTTGCAATTTTTCTCACAACTTAATATCATTTAAAAGGCGTATGCACTTCTCTCGCGCTTCACGGTGATCTTGAGAATCAAAATTCTTTTGGTGATATTAGTTTGTTTAAAAGATTGCCTTCGCATTTTCATTTTGGGAACTTAAAATTGAACAAAACATCTTGTGAGTGTGAGTGAACTTATTGCGAGTGTTCTCACTTTATTTTTAAATGAAGGTTGATTGAACTACAAATATGTTTACTCGCTTTTGTTTATCTTAACGAGTCTTCCTTGTGGGAAAAATTACTCACCCAAGGGAACGACCCAACCGATAACACACTAAAGCCAAGTGTATTTCCAACCTAGATATAAAAGTGGCTACTGGAGCAAAAGCCATTATCACATGGTTGGCTCCAACAAGAAGGGAAACAATGGTCTCTCACTGCATGGGTCAGCCTCCACGAATGGAAATTTTGAATTAAAACCCTTGTTTACAAGGCCAAATCCTTGTCTATTTTGTTGGTGCAAAAGGTCATGTCCTTTGAAGCCGCCATACGTTATACATGCGATTTTGTCGTAGAGATGAAAAGTATGTCATGGGAGATCCATGGGTAGTGATACTTGGCTGACCTGAGAAGTGTGTGTCGTGGAGGGGAGCCAGTGTGGTCAAGCATATATTCATCCGCACAAAATATGCACAGCTAGATTCATCCAAGTCGGAACCCAACAAAATATTGTCTCTTCATCCTAGGGTTGTACATGTGCTTGGAAATGAAAAATACATTGCTTGGTCCTCAAAACATTTGAAAAACAAACATTCACAAAGAGCTTCAAATTTCAAACCCCTTGGAGGAAACAAATATCCTTGATGAATTGAAGTACTCTTGCTTTCCCTAGGGATCATATCCTTAGAGGTTTCTAAGTTCTTGTATTTTATCATCATTTGTTTTCACTTAGGTCAACCTAGGAAACTTCTTCCCTAATTTCCTTGAGTTCCACATAATGGACCTTGTGGGATGAAAAGGAAAGTGGGACATTAGACATGCAGTTTGAAACTTAATCAATCAAGTGCTTTTGGTAAAAATAATTCATTAAGGCAAGATAAAAGACAAATTGGACCTCATATGTGCTACCTCAAATGATTTCCCGAAAGGTCAAAATCCCAAAACCAAGATTCAAAGGATAAGTCTAAACGCCCGCAAACGTCTTGAAATGCTCCTTGAAGTCAGAGAAAGACTAGTGCACAACTTATATAAGAAGGCTTCAAGAAACAACCCAAATTTGTATGCATTCTACTATCAACAAAATCCTGAGATTTTTGAAAGATTTGATTTCCTCACATAGAAATTGTAGCATGTTCTTCAACACCGAGGTTTTGCAAAAAAAGAGTCATGTCTAGGTCAAGGTCTAGGATCAAAATCTTCACCCTCATCCATATCTCCATCAACCAAATCTCATCCCATCAACAAACTTTTGAGAACTTTAGAAAAATCATTCATGCTAAACTTAAAGGCTAAATCAGCATCACTCTATATTGGCTTAACACACATAGCCAAATAGTCAAATCTCTTGAACAAATTTTCTCCTAGTTCATAATCACCTTGGTTGGCTTAACACACTTAGCCTATCCATTCCCTTGTGAAAAATTTTCCTAGGATAACACAACTTCCTAGGGTTTACATACTAACCACAATCTTGTTTGACTTAATACATCTAGTCAAACCATCAATCCAAGCCCTAAAGTTTAGCATAACCCATAAAAGGCTCCTCAAAGGTTTCATTCTTTCACTTCATCCATTTATCTCATCATCAACACCACCCCCTTTTATCCTTTTTTTTCCTAGTTCTTCTCTTTTGGGCCTAAAAATCAAGATCAAGCGATCCCTATTTTTATGGTCCAAACAAGATCACAACACAAGAGGAACATGGAAAACATCAGCGAAATATCAACTTCCAGTGACTTGGGTCAAGTAGCCATTGAAACAAACCTTGCAGGATCAAGCAATCCCATAAGTAGTTCTCCTCTACCATCACAAAATCCTCAAGAGAAGATTTATGAAGAGGACATCACAAACGAGGACATGGGGATGACACAATCAGAAATGCTAAAAATGGTCCAAAATCCGGAGAATCATAAAATTGTCAACGCCATGTTTAAATATTTAAACACATTAACAGAACGAGGGATCCCAATTTCTTTTGACCTTGATGTAGGCACTAGTATGGACATTCCTCTTACGAACACATCCCCAATGTCAACTCCAAACATCACTCAAGAAATGCCTCAAACCATATCAACAATCACACCAACTTCCCCGCTTGTAAACAAAGGAAGTGCTATGTTTCAAGAGTTACAACAACATCACCTTGTGAACAATAAAGAGGTAAGTGTCAACACCACTTCAAAAAACTCCATCCCGATGAATCCATCACACCCTTATGTCCCACTCACCTTCCATAATCATACGGATTCATCCTTATTACATGCATCGCCCACCTATTCGTTAAACATACAAACTTCTCTACTGCAAGGAGAAGGTGGTTTGTTTGGAACAACAGGATTCACTGACCCATTCTCTTTCCAAGGGAACTTACCACCCTTTCCCCCATTCCCACTCATGTCCATATCACCGTTAGGGTTGGGTCTTCCCCCCTACCCCTCACCAGTTTCTCAAATCAGGGCAATCCGAGCACCACATCGAATCCTCTCCTTTTGTCGACAACATCAAAACAACAAATGGTGACCATTCAAGCCACCATGGTAAATACACCAGTTGGTCCTCAAATCTCCCAAAACATACCCTCTCAAGGACCAAGCATCTCAACCACACCTCCAACAACCCAAATCTCGACCACCAACACAAACTTTTTCACCCATTACAACAGTTAGCACCATTCCCATTCCACCACCAATCCCACAGAAAGCTAACATGATGAATTCATTCACCACCCTGATCCAAAGCATCCAAAAATCCAATCATCAGAGTGTACTAAAACAAGCCCAAGCTCAAGACCAGGCCCAATAGGCACAAGCACAATACCAAGCACAACTACAAACAATCCATCAACAAGCATACCAACAAGCCCTGTAAGATTTTTAGGCACAACAGCTCGCCCAACAATAGGCCTCGTTGGCTCAATAGTAGCTCACCCAACAATAGGCCTCGTTGGCTCAACAACAGCTTTCCCAACAACAAGCTTCATTGGTTCAACATCAGCTCAACCAACAACAAGCTTTGTTGGCTGAACAACCTCTCGACCAACGATAAGCCTTATTGGTGCAACAGTAGCTCGACCAATGACAAGCCTCATTGGTGCAATAATAGATCGACCAACAACAAACCTCATTGCCACAACAATAAATAGACCAGCATCATGCTTTTTGGGAACAACAATAGATGGACCAACAACAAGCTTTGTTGGAACAACAGTATCAAGATCAACAACAAGCGTTGTTGATGCAAATGTAGGCATATCGGCAGGCCTTGAATGCACAACAAAGTTTGTGGAAAACTGCCACCAGTACACCTCCCACCAATCAAGCACCCCCAACACCTCACAAAACAATCATCCCACCTCCCGATCCAAGCAACGATGTCGAAACACAAATCAAACTGCTCTCGCAGCAGGTGTTGGACCTCCAAGTAGGAAAAACAAGTAGAACACCAGGCAACTTGTGCCCTTATCCATTTGACAGAAGTTTCATGATGGTACCATTCCCAAAGGGATTCGAGATCCCCAAATTCGACAAGTATAATGGAACAGGTAACCCGGAAAACCACATCAAGGAATTTTAGGTGCATTGCATGGAGGTTGCATACGATGACACATATCTAATGTGACTCTTCCCCCAAATTCTAATTGGTCTAGCCATGGAATGGTTTTCTCGCCTACCCATGGGCATTAAAACATTCAAGGAAATTGTGGAAGCATTCCTTAAAAATTATGCTTTCAACATAGGTGTAGATGTTAGTTTGGAAGAACTATCAACGCTCAAACAAGGAAAAGGAGAGCTATTCACATCCTTCTTGCAAAGATGGTGATCCAAGGCCAATCAGAGCAAGTGGACCATGCCAGAAGAACAACAAGTTTGCACGATCATATGTAATCTAGATGAAAACTTGGCGTTCTACTTAAAAATGAAATGCATCACATCATACGATCAATTGATCCCAAAGGTGCTCAATATCGAAAGATCCCTTACTATGCGAGGAGGCACCTCAACATTTACTCCACCACAGGATAACTGTTTGTCCAAAAATTATAATGATAAACCTCAAACATGGTTGAGGAACAAAAATATCACAAACGACGACATGGTCGACGCTAAAGTGGTCATCAGTGCTCCTAAGCAGAACATCCAGACCCATCATCAACTACTCATAATCACAATAATATGTAAACTAATGCAGTAGTAGCACAACAACAACCACTTCCTACCAATCAAATCAGCAATCTGGGAAATCAAGGAGGAACACCTCCTAGAGGTAAAAATCCTCTCAAAAGAAAGTTCATGGCTCTTGGAGAACCCGTCAAATCCATAATGAAGAAGTTGGTCAAGGAACACCTAATCAAAGTCTCTAACTCTGAGTAATACAAGAACCCATGGCCAAACCGCCATGGTACAAAGAAAATCTCCTTTGTGACTTTCACAAGATCAGGGGACATACCACTGCAAATTGCATGACGTTGAAGAATATCATCCAAGACCTCATTGAGGACAAGATCATCAATGTCGAGCAACCAACCGGTAATGAAAATCTTAAAATATACACAAATTCGATGTCGAACCATAATCAAGGAAATGGCCAGGAGAACAACAAAGGCAAGCAAAAATATGCTAGTGCTAACCTAGTATATGAAGAGATAGTTGCATGTGTCGATGAAATGGTCACAGTCATTAATGTCAAGGGTGCCAACACTGACTGTGGAGTCACCACATGTGGCAGAAAGGTCACCATTGTAGGGGCACCATCTAAGACCCCCACTTCAAACATAAAATCCATTGCTTATAACTATAATTTCATCGACCAGTTGAAAAGAACTCCCGCATAGATCTCCATCATGGAACTGTTAAAAATCTCCACTGCCCATAGGCAAATTCTTGATGAAGCTTTAGCGGAATCCACCATCTTCGCCACCCTTGACGCAGATCAGTTTTAGGCTATGGTTGGAAATATCATCACCTAGAATCTCCTAACATTCTCTGATCAAGACTTCCCCCCATAGCCCTCTCATAACCATGCACTTCACCTACAAGTGATGGTACATAAAAAGAAAGTTAAAGGGTCCTGGTGGATGGAGGTGTAGGCCTTAATATTTGCTCTCTCAAGCTTATAAAGAACTTGGGATTCGCTGAGGATTCCATTAACAAGAAAAAGAGCATCACAATAAGGGCATATGATGATCACGAAAGAGTGTCTCAGGGCACTATTAAAATCCCAATCCAAGTGGGACCAGCAACCATGGAGACTACTTGTCAGGTCTTCGACCTAGACTTATTGTATAACATCCTCCTAGGACGTCCATGGATCCACGAAATGAAAGAAGTGGTTTCAAAATATCACCAATGCATCAAGTTCTAGGACAAAAATGAGGAGGTCACTATACATGGGGAACCTGAACCATTTGCCTACAAAAAAAAATTAGAAGCCAAGTTTTATAAAATCCCCCAAGTGCCGAAAAATGATGAAGGACCATCCACTGCATACATCGACCTAGCTAACCTCACCTCCACTTCTACGACAGAGACACCCACCATCCTTGATATATCCGACATCAAAAACATGATCCATGACAATGGATGCAGTGACTCTAGAATGAAAAGGAGTGCATTTGTTGTAGGAGAGTTACCACAATATCCTAGGTCACATGGGTGACCTCGATCAACCGAAACACTTGTCCACACCCTTAGGGACGACCCCTCCAAATTCTGCCATTGGGGAGACCTAAGTCAGGAAAATATTGATGAGAAAGATATTTTAAGCTCAATATACTGTGATGTAGAACCCACACCCACCTAACCTATGGATGAAGCCAATAGAGGGCTACAATAGGAACCAAAGCCTTGGAAGGAATAGTGATGGACGACTGGAGCCCATCATTACAAAAAGAAGAATGCAGAACCTTGGCCTTGGATGTACTCCCTCGAGTATAATCATACGTAACAGAGGTACTCCCAATAGGGCAGTCAGGTCCTCCCCTAAGGTACCAGTAACCACCCTTAGACCACCCATATGCACAGGTATCTGTCTTGACAACTTCACCTTTGACGTCACTGATGTCTATGCCAGTAGTGATGATGATGTTACCATAACGGGCCTACCCATGCTTTTTGAGGATTCCTCCTTACTAATGATTAGTGCCTCACCCACTGAGTCAAACCAACAAACCCACCAAATCACCTTAGTATACCCTCAACTCATCGATTATGACCAATGGGGACTGCTAATTCTAGATTCATTTTAAAATGATGAGGCACTCTCAAAATTCATAGGACTAAGGGATGCAGTTCCATGCGGGGATCACAAGGTGGGTTTTGACATCACATTAGACACTCAAGCATATTACGGGGAGACGATTGAGTCCTTCAGTCACAAAAGAAAAATATCAAGAATAAGCTTAGAGTTATTGAGTGAAAACCACACTATGGAACTCTCTAACCACATAACAGTAAAAATAAAGGATGCATCCAATGGGGAAAACCTCTCTGAGGCACTAAAGGATGAAGGAATCAATCTCTCGTCTACTGCTCTACATCAAGAAAAATTAGCAGTCTTGGCAGAGCATTGTAATACTATTAACTTGGGAATGGAGACGGCACCACAAATCACTCTCTATGCTGAGTCTCTCCTAACAGAAGAACAAGAATTGCTGGCAGCATTTCTGAAAGAAAGGAGGTAAAATTTGCATTTTCCTATGTTGACATGCTAGGTCTTGATCTGGAAGTGGTGGTTCATCATTTAGCTGTTTACCCTATAGCTAAGTCGGTTAGACAAAAGTTAAGAAAAATGCATCCCAAGATAGCCTTGCTAGTCAAGGTAGAGTTACAAAAACTCCTGGATGTTGGCTTCATATGCTCGATTGACTATCCAGAATGGGTATCTAACCTTGTACCAGTCTCAAAACCAAATGGGAGCATCCGTATTTGTACAGACTACAGAGACCTCAACAAAGCATGTCCTAAGGATGACTTTCCACTACCCATCATTGATATGACAGTGGATATGACGGTCGGACATGAGATGCTATCCCTGATGGATGGCTTCTCAGGGTATAATCAAATAATGAATGCAAAGGAGGACCAACATAAAATGATATTTACATGTCCTTAGGGAACCTACTGCTGGAATATGATGCCATTTGGGCTACAGAATGCAGGGGCTACATATCAGAGAGCCATGACACTAATCTTCCATGACATGATACAAAAAATGGTTGAAGATTATGTGGATGACATATTGGCTAAATCAAAGAAGAGGAAAAATCACATAGAAACCCTAAGCAAAATCTTTGACAAATTGGAAAAATACAAGGTCAGGCTCAACCCAAAGAAATGTGTATTTGGGGTACAATCTGGAAAGCTGTTGGGATACATAGTGTCAATGAGAGGGATAGAAGTGGATCCTGCAAAGGTTAAGGCAATCCTTGATATGGAAGCACCAAGAACACTAAAACAACTCAGAGGATTACAAGGTAGACTCTAGTCCATCTAGAGGTTCATAGCACAGTTGGTGGACAAGAAAACTTCCTATTCACATCTACTCCACAAGGGAGTAGCATACAAGTGGGATGATAAATGCGATCAGGCATTTAGAAAAATAAAAGAATATCTACTCACACCACCTATATTGATGCCACCCATTGCAGGAAAACCATTGATCTTATACATCTCAGCAACAATAGTAGCCCTGGGTGCTCTTTTGGCTCAGCAGGACAAGAATGGAACTGAAAGGGCTATCTATTACATCAACAGTACAATGGTTGGCCATAAGTTAAGTTACACATTCATTGAGAAAGCTTTCCTGGAAGTAGTATTTTCTTCACAGAAATTCTGACACTATGTGCTAGCACATAAAATCAAGTTCATTGCCAAGATAGATCCCTTAAAATATCTACTGTCAAAAGCTATGCTCATAGGAAGGATGGCTAAATGGGTCATGATACTGTCAAAGTATGACATTGAGTACATGGACTGAAAGGAAATCAAAGGACAAGTTATTGAGGACCAGCTAGCAGAAGCTCCCATCTACGCAGACAATCCACTCATATTAGAGTTTCCAAACGAGTCCCTTTTCAATCTCAGTATAGCCGATCATTGGAAACTATACTTAGATGGTTCCCACACACAACATGGATTGGGATCCGATGTCTTCTTTATCACCCCACAAGGGGATTGCATACCAAGATCTTACAAGTTGGCATTCCCCTATACAAAAAACATTGCAAAGTATGAGGCTTTAATCGTAGGTCTCAAAATTGTGGCACAGTGGTGAATCATGGCATTAAAGGTCTATGCAGATTCACAACTTATCATTAATCAAGTCAATGGTAAATACCAAACTAAGAATGATAAGTTTACACCATATAAGAAGGTGGTAGAAAGCCTCAAAGAATATTTTATTGATATCACCTTTGAGCAGATACCGAGGGAAAATAATAGAGCAGTTGATGTAATGGCAATGATTGGATCCTTGCTAGATATCTCTTGCAATGTCTTGAAACAAAAATTCCTAGTAGAGCAGCTTCTCGTACAAACTTTTGAGGTACCAGAGTTGGAATATGCATGTGAACGCGTTGGTCCTGGTGATCTTTGGTACCATGAAATCTACACCTATCTAAGATTAGGAGTCCTCCCAGCTGACATTACCTCGAACCTCAAGCGAACCTCTGTCAAAAGGTCCTTACGATTTGTCATCCTACGAGAAACCCTCTTTCGTAGAAGCGTTGATGGAACCCTGTTACATTGCTTAAAACCTAAGAAAGCCCTGATTGCTTTGACAGAGGTAGACAATGGAACTTGCGGTTCACACTCAAGCAGTATGACCTTGGCCAAGAAGTTACTAAGAATCGTATACTACTGGCCGACAATGGAAAGAGAGGCACATGATTTTGTCAGAAGGTTTCTACAGTGCTAGCAACATGGAGATCTCATTCATGCACCAGCTCAAGAATTACATCCTATTGTTACACCTTGGCCCTTTTCCCAATGGGGGCTCGATCTCATAGGTAAAATCTCACCCACCTCATCCAATGACCACAAGTTCATCATCACCACCATGAAATATTTCACAAAATGGGTCGAAGCGATTCCCATGACCTACATCACTAGAAAGCAGATATCCAAGTTCATCCTGAACTACCTTATTTTTTTATATGATGTCCCTCAATCCATTATCTCTGATAATGGTACACCCTTCAAGAATTAGGAAGTATGTGACTTGTGCGGAAAATTCAAAATCCAACACTGCTTTTCCACACCATATTACCCACAAGGTAATGGCCAAGTAGAAGCTACCAACAAAACCATTTTGAAGATAATTAAGAAAATAGTCAATGACTTTGGTTGTGACTAACATCTGCAGTTAAATCTTGCCTTATGGGCCTACCGCACCAGCATCCGCATGCCAATAGGTGCCACCCCATTTTCCTTGGTCTACAGATCAGAAGCCATACTCCCAATTGAGATCGAGCTCCCGTCACTAAGGACATCATTGCAAACCTCATCACAGATGAGGAATATAGGGTTACAAGACTAAATGAGCTAGAGTTACTATATGAACGACGCATGGACACCCTAAATCATCTACAATTCTACCAAAATTGCTTGAAATGAAGCTACAACAAGAAGATTAGGCAACACACCTTCGAAGTCAGGGAAATTGTGATGAAAGAGAACCAAAAGAATGTGCCAAATTCAGAGAGCAAAGGAAAATTCGAGCCCAACTAGTTAGGACCTTTCGTCATCATAGCCATGTATAAATTAAGAGCATATCAATTAGCAACACCAGAAGGCAAGCCTTAGTAGGAGCCTCTAAACAACTCTCACCTCAAATAGTTTTATGCCTAAGAACTTGCAAGATATAGAACCAAAAAGTACAAAAACAATCAGAAAAAGTCCTGAAAAAATGGTTACCTTGATGAAAACCTAGCAAATAGGTGTCTTGGTGACAACAAAAAAATCAAAAAATGCAAAAATCAGAAAAACGATTGAAAACACTAAAGAGAAAAAAATGTCCTCTAGTGAAAACCACTTCGGTGGCACTTTGGACAAGTACCTTGGTGAAAACCTGGCAAACAGGCGCCAAGTGTAAATAAAACACTCCCCATTTGCCATGATCTACATGAATCACTCATCCATTCCATCACATTTCATTAATCATCCACCCAGCCATCCGCTTGCATCCATACCATACCCTGAGCTGATGCCCATATCATATTCCTCCATAGTACTACTTGGCATATTCCTAAGATCAGTTTGTCCTACCTTCACCGAAGTAGTTTATCGCACCACACTGGGGGCATGTTCCTATACCTACATTAGATTAGATCCATGTATATTCTCGTGACATTCCTAAACATCAAAAAAATAAAAAAAATTCAAAAAATTCATCATTCAAAATCCAAAAACATGTCAAAAATCTCAAAAAATCTTCAAAACTTTCATCATTGAGCCTTGTCAGTCTTCCACCTTATTCGAACTACATCATCTACGAGCTTGAACATAGGCAAGGTTGATCTTTAATCATCCCCCGAGACATTTAGGTCAGTCTTTAGGCATTCGTCGCATTGGCAATTCATTTTCCCATCTAGTTTACCATTTGGGTTAGTCCTTAGGCGTCCGTTGCAATAAAATCACAATCTGTTTGCCCATCTTATCATCATCAAGTCAATCATCACTTTCACCCTTTAGTGAGTCAATCAAAAGAAATTTTAGTAGGTTCCAAAGTGAACACCTAATCATCAGAGTCTTAGGCATAAGTCAGTAAGAAAGCAAGTTGATCAACTTGGAGTATCAATAGCTTATCACCCAATCAGTTTCATCAAAACCCTGATCACTACATGTCCTAGGATGAATCCTTCACACGATGGACATAAGCATCAGGTACCCTGCAGTAGTTTAGCCTTGGCTAGCGGTATGAAGAACATTGGCTTGTTTGGTTACTTTTTCTTCGTCTTTGTTGACTTATCGTATTTTGCACTCATTCTAAGGACCTCTCGATGATGCCTAAACAAAACAGGTTTAGAGAGAAAAGAATGGGGCAAAGATCATTATCTTTTTATCTACTGTGCTTGTGGGATACACTTGTAAAATAACTTAGTCATATATGCTTTGTTTGGTTTGTGGAGAGGATGTTTTAGATATCTTGTTGACCACATAAGAAAGCTTGCTTTCTTATGTTTTGGCCCGAGATGTTTAGAATGTTTGAACTACATCTTGAATGAAGTATGTACGCTAAGTGTGAACAAGAATACTCCTATTTGATTGACAAATCAAATTTCATCACACTAGATACAACACCATCCTAGTCCTTTATACCTTGATGCATCGTATCTATGTGTGTTATCAAACATAGAGTAATTGGCCCTTTGAAAATCACAACTCCGGGTAAGCAAATAATCATCATCATAATGTACGCTTATTGAAACCTCCTTACATCCATCCTATTCTTCTTATTCCTCTATCTTTACTAACATTTCTATCTAAAATCGGTGTGTTGTATTAAGATATACATGAGACTACCCATAGTCGATGACTGTCTATACATCATTAGGTCTGTCTACATCAAAAGAAATAATCCAATAGAACCAACTCCTCTCACATTTTATTGCGATATCGATCAGAAAATTTGCATTTCCGCTCAATCTCTCGAAGGGGCAATATACCAGCAATATCCTTCCACTGGGGCAATAGTGGGGCATCTAAAAAAATCAAGAAATTTTTGACTCTAATCACAACAGTTTATTCTTTGAATCAATGCAACAAGTACATTGCTTCAAAGAGGGGCAAAATATAGACATGGAAAATGTGCAAATTCGGTTATACACACTTGGTCTTGATTATTAACAACATTTCTTCCTGAATCATACTCTCAGCTTTTCATCATATTTTGTCTCTTAATTTAATAAATCATTGTTTATTTGATTAAGTCTTTCTCCTTCTTTGATTAAATTAATCAATTTAATTTAATTAATCTTATGTCTCTATTTAAGTAAATAAATGATTTTATTTAATTAAAGTTTCTAAAGTCCTCTTATCAAATTTAATAAATCAAAACCTTATTTGATTTAATCTAATGTCTTCCCACTTAGTTAAATAAATCAAAATCATTTATTTAATTAAACCAATTCCTCTCAATTCTGATTTAAATTAATTCAACAATTTAAGTCTAAATTGTCACATCTCCTAAATTCCTCATTAAATTAATTAAACTTTGATTAGTTTAATCTTAATTTATATCACATTCTCTAGAGAATGCAACTTGCACAATAAATCAATTACTTTGATTTATTAATTCATCTATTTTCCCTCACATAGCATCAAAAGGGAATATTCCCTCAATTTAAATTCAAAAAGTCCAAGTGGACTTGTACATCCAACAAGGCATTCACTCCTCTTACATGTCCTTGTGCATTGAGCCAAGTGGCATTTATTTCATTCCTTTTTCCCTCTCACATGTCATTTCTCAAATTTGAAATTCCACCTAATTGCATTTATTGGCACTTTGGCCAAAATGTGCACAACCTTCAACCATTCACATCTTGACAAGTGGCACTTGGCCATTGGATGTTGAATGATCCCACATTGCTTGTTTTCACTCTCTTTTCTAGTTTGAAAATCTATAAATTAGAGACTTGTCTCCTCATTCAAGGATCCACAATTTTATGTGAAGTTACTCTCTAGACATTGAGAGCCAATTTTGCACACACCATTCCACATATTAATCATTTTCAAGATTCATAGCTAGGTTATGCTCAAATCTTATTTGAGGGGTTCGATTAATCTACACATCAACATTTACAATTCAAGGATTGGGAAAGGGCTGCTTACTACACAACAAAGTGGCACCAATCCACTATGAGATAAAGGTTTGATCATGTTCTTTACATATGTTTCTATTTAAATTGTTTTTTGCTTATTATTTGCATATATGAACATGATTAAGTATTTCATAGGGATGTTAAATTTGCTGATTTGAACTAACTTGTGCTAACAACATGAAACTGGTTTAAGCCTCTCCCTTGCAGATTTTAGCATTCACATATGTAGGCTCAATAGTATTATATATTATTATATACCCCTATTTCATGCTATGGAATACGTCAATGCAAGCAATCATATAATAGAATTCTCTACTAGATTCACCTAGAATACCTCCTAAACAATCAAGAATATAACATCCATTTCATCATAACAAATTGAAAACATATTTCCAAACAAGACATTCAATGTACGTAATATTTTAAAAAACAATAGAACACATTAGAGTAGAAATCAACATCCTATTTATGCAATGCCCCAATTGATCAAACTGAAGTCCTAGCTTAGCCCTCTCCAAAGATCAGCTTCCAACTCACCAAATATCACCTCCTTTTTTTTGAAATCTATCCCTCAAAAAATCTCTCTCAAAACTCCTCACAAACTTTCAACTCAAAAATCTAGAAATAACAATTCAAAAACTAGGAG
Organism: Sequoiadendron giganteum; assembly: GCA_007115665.2. Taxonomy (NCBI): domain Eukaryota; kingdom Viridiplantae; phylum Streptophyta; class Pinopsida; order Cupressales; family Cupressaceae; genus Sequoiadendron; species Sequoiadendron giganteum. Next base: position 851,170,413 of record CM021100.1, on the reverse strand, counting down.
TAGGAAAGCAAGTATATGCATCCCAAATGGTGTAGAAAACACTTCTATTTATACAAAATTATGAGTAGTTGCAAGCTAAAAGCAAGCTATCAAATGACCCTTCTCAATCCAAAAGGTTTGACTCATCAAAAGAAAGAAAAGGTAGCACTTGAATTCAAAACATAGAGAACACATGCACAACATAAGAATGAGTCTCTTCACTTCAAAGGACCGGGTATGTGCAAGATCATCATGGAAAAAATAGGCCCTTAAGTGGCAAAATATTCAGAAAAATCAGAGTTAGGCAACTTGACATAAAAATTTGAATACATTATCTATATTATTTGAAAAATATGTAAGCATAGAATTTGTAGAAAATTGAATGTAGTTTCTAAAATACTAAGTTTATTTACAAACAAATAAAATCTATTTGGTGAAAATTTGAACTTTCAATAAAGTAGTACTTAAATTTTAGGGAAAATATAAGAAGTAGGTGTCTGTCTGACCACCCTAACCACATTAAAATGATATTATTTTTTATAAGATTTTAGATATAAGTAGAGGATTCATGTCCCAATGTGATGCATATGTTTTTGTAATTTTTTCCAAGTAAATAATTAATTATAATTTTTTTATTACAACTTTTAAAAAATATAAAGACTCGTATGTCTGACCACCTTAACTTGGCCAGAACTTCATGAAATTCCTTTTTTTATTGTTTAATCTTATAATATGTGAAGCATAGAATGTGACGCATGTTTTGGATTCAAAAAATGTGATATCTTTTGAAATCTATAGATGTTTTTCCATCAGCCTATCAATCAGAACTTTAGTCGTAATTCAATAGAAAATGAATAATAATTATTTATTAAATTCAAAGTAAAGCATAATTTATATTGGTGGAAGCTGAGAATCTCCTTTAAAAACCCTTTTCGTTTCATCAATTTTGGGTAAAAAAAAAGTCGTCAGCCACATACCCATCATATTGCCACTTTTTGGCCCATCATGATCCTGCACATACCCGACCACAAGAATCACAATAAAAAATGCAAGGGTTCAAAAGCTCTATCCATCAACTCAACTCTTCCAACACTCACAAGACTCTTTCCACACTCCTATTTAATCTCTCACATTGGATATTGCACTTTCTTTAGACTTCTATATGCAAACCAATTTCATACCAGCATGACACATAATACCCAACACTTTATTCTGGTGTTTACCAGTTCAAAATCCTAGTCGACGTGTATCCTACACATTATAATTCATATTACATTTGGTTTTACCAAGCCTAAGTAACTAAATACTTCCTTTTAAAATGTGTGGAACCCATAGTCTAATTCCAAACTTCATTTACTTTATGTGTTGCCAATGATGTATCTTATTCATCATTTAAATGTTTCCAACAATGTTAATAACTTAAGCGCTATTCATTATTCATGTGTTATTCTCATATTTTTGCACACCACCATATAGTGTATAATGCACTTTATTAAAACATGCATAATGGTATTTAAACCAATGCAAATAAACATTATATTATAATCTATGTAACATCATACGTTAATATATATATATATATATATATATATATATATATATATATATATATATATATATGTATATATACATACATATACACACATATTTTATGTATTAATATGTTTGTATGGATGTTTCTATTTTCATCAAAACATACATGAACATTAAAATATATATTTATACATGTGTATATATACATGTATATATCATTTCCATGATTATAAATCACATATATTTGCAACCTTATCAATCGACTTATATACATGAGTACATATATACATATATGTATATATTTCATCTTTTCCCATTTGATATTCCCATGCATATGGGTAATCTGTTCATGAGCATGCACAAATACACCTATATACATATATCTATGTATGTATTTACTCATATGTATGACTCTAATTCTGACATATACACATACATATAGATACATTTTATGTATATACCTCATATTTTAAATAAAAGCACATAGGAAGAACTCACATATGTCAAAGAAACTGAAGTTCGCTTACCTCAATCAAGAACTTTCACTGGTAAGACCATATAACCACTTCCAATTCATACATAAACAAGACTATATGGTAACTTACCATTTTCTAAACATATCGACATGACTTGACCAACTAAAAGTGAGTTTGAAAGCTTAGTTTGACTTCATTAAAGGCTACCAAACCAAGTTCTTCTCCTGAGTGATACTTCCCCTATCTTCCAGAGGCTTGATCTTGTTCCTGCATATAACTTATCACATTTGAAATCATAGTTAGCCATTCAAAAAATAATTATTTTCATCATATATTCCATAGTCAAAATTTATTATAAAGACATCAAATTGAATCAACATTCATTAGTCATATTTCCAATGATACATTTAAGAAAGTGGGTGAAATCAGAATACTATGTCACTTTTGCTCAAGATGGACATTTACATCAATATTTTTAAGTGAATCTTCATCTTTTGAGACCTATAGAAGCTAAACCTTTAAGAATTTGAAGATGATGTGAACTAGTGATTTGCAACAATTTGTGTGTAGATTTTAAATATATGTTTTTTCAATTTTTTTGAAATAAATCATCAATCTCTCAACAACTCCTTTAATAACTAGTTTTATACAAAAAACAACATTTTCAAAAAGTAACGTTTGTGTCGTACAACATAATTTTTTTCTATAAAGGATTAAATTATAATTTTTTAATTATAGATTCTCAACATCAATATCTAGTGAAAGGATATTTTTCAAAAAAAATTGTTGCATTTATTTTTTTAAATAAATTCTTGAATTCAATGTAACTATAATTTGGACATACATGTGTGTCAAACAACCTAACATGTTGTGTATATATCAAAATATTTTTTTTTTGGTGAAACAAGGACATCAATACCTAGGGAAAGGATTCTTTTTTAAGTTTTTTACAATGGTTTACTATTTTTCCACCTCTGCACAACAAAGAGCTTGATGTTCAGGGGAAAACCTATGTTTAGTAAAAGTTGAAAATTAAATACATGATAAAATGAAAATATATCAGGGTGATTCGACAATACTGGTTTAAATTTTTTGGGCAAACTGGACACTGAACTAATGTTTTTTAACTAAATCTTCATTTTTGGGCTCCTATAGCGGCTAAACCGTCAAGAATTTAAAAATGATGCAGACTAGTGATTTGTGAAGTTTTGTCTATAGATTGTAAATATATATTTTTCAAAAATTTTGGAATCAAATTGCACTTTTTTTTTCATCTCCTTCAAAAACTAGTTTTTATCAGTAGACAACATTTTTAAAGAGTGATGCTCACTGTATACAACATAATGTCTTTTGTATGAAGGATAAAATTCTAATTTTTTTGAATTTAGATTTGTAACTACGATATCTAACCAGTTCATTTTGTTTCATAGTGTTTTATTAAATATTTTTTCCTTAATCAAGTTTCAAAGTCAAACCAATTACAATTCAGACACAGGCAGACAGTATACAACATAACTTTTTCTGTATGTATCAAAACTCAAAAAAAAATTTAATGGATCAAGGACATCAATACCCATCCTGAACATATTTTTCAAAATTTTATTTTGATAATCTACTATTTTTCCATACATGTGCAAAACATAGAGCTTGATTTTTAGTGAAAAACCTACATTCACAAGAAATAAAAAATAAATATAATAATCAAATTAAATTTATTTAAAATTATACTTTTTTGGAAGCTTATAATAAGGACTACATACTTACAAAAATATTTTTTTAAATGAATTCATTTGATCCCTCAAAAGGTAAATCAAAAGTGGTTTTTTATCAACATTTTGATAGGTGTAAAGGATACTTTGTTATAGGTATGGTTCAAAACTAGTAGGGTTCTATCCAAGGGGGCTTGGAATAATGTGGTTTGATCAAACCCTCTTCAATTGGAATCCTTTAAATGAAACTTTTCAAGGCTTAAATCATTATATTTTCTAAAAATATGTGATTTCAGCAAAAATCAGGATCTCCCAAAAAGTGTAAACGACTATTATGGTAGCACCCATCAAAACTATAATTTTTGGAAAGCTTGTTTCGAGGGCTACAATCTTGAAAAATATATTTTTTAAATGACATTTAATCCCTCAAAAGGTAAAGAAAAAGTGGTTTCTTTCCAGCATTTTGATAGGTGCGAAAGAGACTCCATTGTGGGTATGATTTAATACTAGAGGGGTTTTATCTAGGGGATTTGATCTAAGGGGATCTTATCTATCCCTCTTCAATTAAAACCCTTTAGATGGAGCCTCTCAAGACTTAAATAATTAGTTTTTCTAAATACAATAATTTTAGGAAAAAATCAGCACATCCCAAAAGTGAGGAACATTATTATGGCAGCGCCCAAGTACAAACACATATGTTTCAATCATGATTAAAAACACATTCATCTATTCAAGTATTTATCTAACATAGTAATAGTAAATAGGTAAATACAGAGTAGGGTGTAACAAGTAACTATTTTAAAGATCTGTAAAGTTTTGCATTATCCTCCTCTCAAGATTAG